>JANAFA010000258.1:0-48115 GCA_024222315.1 Thymus quinquecostatus
TCCGGAGCGTTTTTGACCGAAACTCATAGGGGTACCACTAGGGCAAAAACTCATTTTTTCGGTCCGCCGGAGAGCGGCGGATTTTGTATCTCCGGGGGACCTATAATTATAGCTCTTGGAATATAATTTCATGCGGTGAAAGAATAAAATGGATCCGGACGATAACGAATGAGATATAGGCCTTTTTGCCTGCTGCCCTCCACGTTCGACCCAGATTCCATCGTGCCCTCACCGTTTTGGCCATATCTAACTCGTTTTAGATCCGAATGACCGGTTTTTAAAACCCCTAGAAAAAGCTCATTTGAATGGCTACAATATGGACTTGCAACTTTTAGTATTTAACTGTGTTTAATAGGTGAAAATAGATTCCGAATCGGGCACCTTAAGCGGTTTCTCATTTTCCGGAGTAATCGTACAATCTAGCCTCTATATAGGAGCTAAAATGATGCAAAATTCATCATTTACCGCTCCAAAACATCACTGGGATGCTTTGGAATAATAAAATTTAGATTCCATTCCGGAGCGTTTTTGACCGTAACTCATAGGGGTACCACTAGGGCAAAAACTCATTTTTTCGGTCCGCCGGAGAGCGGCGGATTTTGTACCTCCGGGGGCCCATAATTATAGCTCTTGGAATATAATTTCATGCGGTGAAAGAATAAATTGGATCCGGACGATAACGAATGAGATATAGGCCTTTTTGCCTGCTGCCGTCCACGTTCGACCCAGATTCCATCGGGCCCTCACCGTTTTGGCCATATCTAACTCGTTTTAGATCCGAATGACCCAGTTTTAAAACCCCTAGAAAGCTCATTTGAATGGCTACAATATGGACTTGCAAATTTTAGTATTTGACTGTGTTTAATAGGTGAAAATAGATTCCGAATCGGGCACCTTAAGCGGTTTCTCATTTTCCGAAGTAATCGTACAATCTAGCGTCTATATAGGAGCTAAAATGATGCAAAATTCATCATTTACCGCTCGAAAACATCACTGGGATGCTTTGGAATAATAAAATTTAGATTCCCTTCCGGAGCGTTTTTGACCGAAACTCATATGGGTACCACTAGGGCAAAAACTCATTTTTTCGGTCCGCGAGAGCGGCGGATTTTGTACCTCCGGGGGGACCATAATTATAGCTCTTGGAATATAATTTTATACGGTGAAAGAATAAAATGGATCCGGACGATAACGAATGAGATATAGGCCTTTTTGCCTGCTGCCCTCCACGTTCGACCCAGATTCTATCGTGCCCTCACCGTTTTTGGCCATATCTAACTCGTTTTAGATCCGAATGACCCGGTTTTAAAACCCCTAGAAAGCTCATTTGAATGGCTACAATATGGACTTGCAACTTTTAGTATTTAACTGTGTTTAATAGGTGAAAATAGATTCCGAATCGGGCACCTTAAGCGGTTTCTCATTTTCAAGAGTAATCGTACAATCTAGCCTCTATATAGGAGCTAAAATGATGCAAAATTCATCATTTACCGCTCCGAAACATCACTGGGATGCTTTGGAATAATAAAATTTAGATTCCCTTCCGGAGCGTTTTTGACCGAAACTCATAGGGGTACCACTAGGGCAAAAACTCATTTTTTCGGTCCGCCGGGAGAGCGGCGGATTTTGTATCTCCGGGGGACCATAATTATAGCTCTTGGAATATAATTTCATGCGGTGAAAGAATAAAATGGATCCGGACGATAACGAATGAGATATAGGCCTTTTTGCCTGCTGCCCTCCACGTTCGACCCAGATTCCATCGTGCCCTCACCGTTTTGGCCATATCTAACTCGTTTTAGATCCGAATGACCCGGTTTTAAAACCCCTAGAAAGCTCATTTGAATGGCTACAATATGGACTTGCAACTTTTAGTATTTAACTGTGTTTAATAGGTGAAAATAGATTCCGAATCGGGCACCTTAAGCGGTTTCTCATTTTCAAGAGTAATCGTACAATCTAGCCTCTATATAGGAGCTAAAATGATGCAAAATTCATCATTTACCGCTCCAAAACATCACTGGGATGCTTTGGAATCATAAAATTTAGATTCCCTTCCGGAGCGTTTTTGGCCGAAACTCATAGGGGTACCACTAGGGCAAAAACTCATTTTTTCGGTCCGCCGGAGAGCGGCGGATTTTGTCACTCTCCGGGGGGACCATAATTATAGCTCTTGGAATATAATTTCATGCGGTGAAAGAATAAAATGGATCCGGACGATAACGAATGAGATATAGGCCTTTTTGCCTGCTGCCCCTCCACGTTCGACCCAGATTCCATCGTGCCCTCACCGTTTTGGCCATATCTAACTCGTTTTAGATCCGAATGACCCGGTTTTAAAACCCCTAGAAAGCTCATTTGAATGGCTACAATATGGACTTGCAACTTTTAGTATTTAACTGTGTTTAATAGGTGAAAATAGATTCCGAATCGGGCACCTTAAGCGGTTTCTCATTTTCAAGAGTAATCGTACAATCTAGCCTCTATATAGGAGCTAAAATGATGCAAAATTCATCATTTACCGCTCCAAAAACATCACTGGGATGCTTTGGAATAATAAAATTTAGATTCCCTTCCGGAGCGTTTTTGACCGAAACTCATATGGGTACCACTAGGGCAAAAACTCATTTTTTCGGTCCGCCGGAGAGCGGCGGATTTTGTACCTCCGGGGGACCATAATTATAGCTCTTGGAATATAATTTTATACGGTGAAAGAATAAAATGGATCCGGACGATAACGAATGAGATATAGGCCTTTTTGCCTGCTGCCCTCCACGTTCGACCCAGATTCTATCGTGCCCTCACCGTTTTGGCCATATCTAACTCGTTTTAGATCCGAATGACCCGGTTTTAAAACCCCTAGAAAGCTCATTTGAATGGCTACAATATGGACTTGCAACTTTAGTATTTAACTGTGTTTAATAGGTGAAAATAGATTCCGAATCGGGCACCTAAGCGGTTTCTCATTTTCAAGAGTAATCGTACAATCTAGCCTCTATATAGGAGCTAAAATGATGCAAAATTCATCATTTACCGCTCCAAAAACATCACTGGGATGCTTTGGAATAATAAAATTTAGATTCCCTTCCGGAGCGTTTTTGACCGAAACTCATATGGGTACCACTAGGGCAAAAACTCATTTTTTCGGTCCGCCGGGAGAGCGGGCGGATTTTGTACCTCCGGGGGACCATAATTATAGCTCTTGGAATATAATTTTATACGGTGAAAGAATAAAATGGATCCGGACGATAACGAATTAGATATAGGCCTTTTTGCCTGCTGCCCTCCACGTTCGACCCAGATTCTATCGTGCCCTCACCGTTTTGGGCCATATCTAACTCGTTTTAGATCCGAATGACCCGGTTTTTAAAACCCCTAGAAAGCTCATTTGAATGGCTACAATATGGACTTGCAACTTTTAGTATTTAACTGTGTTTAATAGGTGAAAATAGATTCCGAATCGGGCACCTTAAGCGGTTTCTCATTTTCAAGAGTAATCGTACAATCTAGCCTCTATATAGGAGCTAAAATGATGCAAAATTCATCATTTACCGCTCCAAAACATCACTGGGATGCTTTGGAATAATAAAATTTAGATTCCCTTCCGGAGCGTTTTTGACCGAAACTCATAGGGGTACCACTAGGGCAAAAACTCATTTTTCGGTCCGCCGGAGAGCGGCGGATTTTGTATCTCCGGGGGACCATAATTATAGCTCTTGGAATATAATTTCATGCGGTGAAAGAATAAAATGGATCCGGACGATAACGAGGATCCGGACGATAACGAATGAGATATAGGCCTTTTTGCCTGCTGCCCTCCACGTTCGACCCAGATTCCATCGTGCCCTCACCGTTTTGGCCATATCTAACTCGTTTTAGATCCGAATGACCCGGTTTTAAAACCCCTAGAAAGCTCATTTGAATGGCTACAATATGGACTTGCAACTTTTAGTATTTAACTGTGTTTAATAGGTGAAAATAGATTCTGAATCGGGCACCTTAAGCGGTTTCTCATTTTCAAGAGTAATCGTACAATCTAGCCTCTATATAGGAGCTAAAATGATGCAAAATTCATCATTTACCGCTCCAAAACATCACTGGGATGCTTTGGAATCATAAAATTTAGATTCCCTTCCGGAGCGTTTTTGGCCGAAACTCATAGGGGTACCACTAGGGCAAAAACTCATTTTTTCGGTCCGCCGGAGAGCGGCGGATTTTGTACCTCCGGGGGACCATAATTATAGCTCTTGGAAATAATTTTATACGTGAAAGAATAAAATGGATCCGGACGATAACGAATGAGATATAGGCCTTTTTGCCTGCTGCCCTCCACGTTCGACCCCAGATTCTATCGTGCCCTCACCGTTTTGGCCATATCTAACTCGTTTTAGATCCGAATGACCCGGTTTTAAAACCCCTAGAAAGCTCATTTGAATGGCTACAATATGGACTTGCAACTTTTAGTATTTAACTGTGTTTAATAGGTGAAAATAGATTCCGAATCGGGCACCTTAAGCGGTTTCTCATTTTCAAGAGTAATCGTACAATCTAGCCTCTATATAGGAGCTAAAATGATGCAAAATTCATCATTTACCGCTCCAAAACATCACTGGGATGCTTTGGAATAATAAAATTTAGATTCCCTTCCGGAGCGTTTTTGACCGAAACTCATATGGGTACCACTAGGGCAAAAACTCATTTTTTCGGTCCGCCGGAGAGCGGCGGATTTTGTACCTCCGGGGGACCATAATTATAGCTCTTGGAATATAATTTTATACGGTGAAAGAATAAAATGGGATCCGGACGATAACGAATTAGATATAGGCCTTTTTGCCTGCTGCCCTCCACGTTCGACCCAGATTCTATCGTGCCCTCACCGTTTTGGCCATATCTAACTCGTTTTAGATCCGAATGACCCGGTTTTAAAACCCCTAGAAAGCTCATTTGAATGGCTACAATATGGACTTGCAACTTTTAGTATTAACTGTGTTTAATAGGTGAAAATAGATTCCGAATCGGGCACCTTAAGCGGTTTCTCATTTTCAAGAGTAATCGTACAATCTAGCCTCTATATAGGAGCTAAAATGATGCAAAATTCATCATTTTCCGCTCCAAAACATCACTGGGATGCTTTGGAATAATAAAATTTAGATTCCCTTCCGGAGCGTTTTTGACCGAAACTCATAGGGGTACCACTAGGGCAAAAACTCATTTTTTCGGTCCGCCGGAGAGCGGCGGATTTTGTATCTCCGGGGGACCATAATTATAGCTCTTGGAATATAATTTCATGCGGTGAAAGAATAAAATGGATCCGGACGATAACGAATGAGATATAGGCCTTTTTGCCTGCTGCCCTCCACGTTCGACCCAGATTCCATCGTGCCCTCACCGTTTTGGCCATATCTAACTCGTTTTAGATCCGAATGACCCGGTTTTAAAACCCCTAGAAAGCTCATTTGAATGGCTACAATATGGACTTGCAACTTTTAGTATTTAACTGTGTTGAATAGGTGAAAATAGATTCTGAATCGGGCACCTTAAGCGGTTTCTCATTTTCAAGAGTAATCGTACAATCTAGCCTCTATATAGGAGCTAAAATGATGCAAAATTCATCATTTACCGCTCCAAAACATCACTGGGATGCTTTGGAATCATAAAATTTAGATTCCCTTCCGGAGCGTTTTTGGCCGAAACTCATAGGGGTACCACTAGGGCAAAAACTCATTTTTTCGGTCCGCCGGAGAGCGGCGGATTTTGTACCTCCGGGGGACCATAATTATAGCTCTTGGGAATATAATTTCATGCGGTGAAAGAATTAAATGGATCCGGACGATAACGAATGAGATATAGGCCTTTTTGCCTGCTGCCCTCCACGTTCGACCCAGATTCCATCGTGCCCTCACCGTTTTGGCCATATCTAACTCGTTTTAGATCCGAATAACCCGGTTTTAAAACCCCTAGAAAGCTCATTTGAATGGCTACAATATGGACTTGCAACTTTTAGTATTTAACTGTGTTTAATAGGTGAAAATAGATTCCGAATCGGGCACCTTAAGCGGTTTCTCATTTTCAAGAGTAATCGTACAATCTAGCCTCTATATAGGAGCTAAAATGATGCAAAATTCATCATTTACCGCTCCAAAACATCACTGGGATGCTTTGGAATAATAAAATTTAGATTCCCTTCCGGAGCGTTTTTGACCGAAACTCATATGGGTACCACTAGGGCAAAAAACTCATTTTTTCGGTCCGCCGGAGAGCGGCGGATTTTGTACCTCCGGGGGACCATAATTATAGCTCTTGGAATATAATTTTATGCGGTGAAAGAATAAAATGGATCCGGACGATAACGAATGAGATATAGGCCTTTTTGCCTGCTGCCCAACACGTTCGACCCAGATTCCATCGTGCCCTCACCGTTTTGGCCATATCTAACTCGTTTTAGATCCGAATGACCCGGTTTTAAAACCCCTAGAAAGCTCATTTGAATGGCTACAATATGGACTTGCAACTTTTAGTATTTAACTGTGTTTAATAGGTGAAAATAGATTCTGAATCGGGCACCTTAAGCGGGTTTCTCATTTTCAAGAGTAATCGTACAATCTAGCCTCTATATAGGAGCTAAAATGATGCAAAATTCATCATTTACCGCTCCAAAACATCACTGGGATGCTTTGGAATAATAAAATTTAGATTCCCTTCCGGAGCGTTTTTGACCGAAACTCATATGGGTACCACTAGGGCAAAAACTCATTTTTTCGGTCCGCCGGAGAGCGGCGGATTTTGTACCTCCGGGGGACCATAATTATAGCTCTTGGAATATAATTTTATGCGGTGAAAGAATAAAATGGATCCGGACGATAACGAATGAGATATAGGCCTTTTTGCCTGCTGCCCTCCACGTTCGACCCAGATTCCATCGTGCCCTCACCGTTTTGGCCATATCTAACTCGTTTTAGATCCGAATGACCCGGTTTTAAAACCCCTAGAAAGCTCATTTGAATGGCTACAATATGGACTTGCAACTTTTAGTATTTAACTGTGTTTAATAGGTGAAAATAGATTCCGAATCGGGCACCTTAAGCGGTTTCTCATTTTCAAGAGTAATCGTACAATCTAGCCTCTATATAGGAGCTAAAATGATGCAAAATTCATCATTTACCGCTCCAAAACATCACTGGGATGCTTTGGAATAATAAAATTTAGATTCCCTTCCGGAGCGTTTTTGACCGAAACTCATATGGGTACCACTAGGGCAAAAACTCATTTTTTCGGTCCGCCGGAGAGCGGCGGATTTTGTACCTCCGGGGGACCATAATTATAGCTCTTGGATATAATTTTATGCGGTGAAAGAATAAAATGGATCCGGACGATAACGAATGAGATATAGGCCTTTTTGCCTGCTGCCCTCCACGTTCGACCCAGATTCCATCGTGCCCTCACCGTTTTGGCCATATCTAACTCGTTTTAGATCCGAATGACCCGGTTTTAAAACCCCTAGAAAGCTCATTTGAATGGCTACAATATGGACTTGCAACTTTTAGTATTTAACTGTGTTTAATAGGTGAAAATAGATTCCGAATCGGGCACCTTAAGCGCTTTCTCATTTTCAAGAGTAATCGTACAATCTAGCCTCTATATAGGAGCTAAAATGATGCAAAATTCATCATTTACCGCTCCAAAACATCACTGGGATGCTTTGGAATAATAAAATTTAGATTCCCTTCCGGAGCGTTTTTGACCGAAACTCATATGGGTACCACTAGGGCAAAACTCATTTTTTCGGTCCACCGGAGAGCGGCGGATTTTGTACCTCCGGGGGACCATAATTATAGCTCTTGGAATATAATTTTATGCGGTGTAAGAATAAAATGGATCCGGACGATAACGAATGAGATATAGGCCTTTTTGCCTGCTGCCCTCCACGTTCGACCCAGATTCCATCGTGCCCTCACAGTTTTGGCCATATCTAACTCGTTTTAGATCCGAATGACCCGGTTTTAAAACCCCTAGAAAGCTCATTTGAATGGCTACAATATGGACTTGCAACTTTTAGTATTTAACTGTGTTTAATAGATGAAAATAGATTCCGAATCGGGCACCTTAAGCGGTTTCTCATTTTCAAGAGTAATCGTACAATCTAGCCTCTATATAGGAGCTAAAATGATGCAAAATTCATCATTTACCGCTCCAAAACATCACTGGGATGCTTTGGAATAATAAAATTTAGATTCCCTTCCGGAGCGTTTTTGACCGAAACTCATATGGGTACCACTAGGGCAAAAACTCATTTTTTCGGTCCGCCGGAGAGCGGCGGATTTTGTACCTCCGGGGGACCATAATTATAGCTCTTGGAATATAATTTTATGCGGTGAAAGAATAAAATGGATCCGGACGATAACGAATGAGATATAGGCCTTTTTGCCTGCTGCCCTCCACGTTCGACCCAGATTCCATCGTGCCCTCACCGTTTTGGCCATATCTAACTCGTTTTAGATCCGAATGACCCGGTTTTAAAACCCCTAGAAAGCTCATTTGAATGGCTACAATATGGACTTGCAACTTTTAGTATTTAACTGTGTTTAATAGGTGAAAATAGATTCCGAATCGGGCACCTTAAGCGGTTTCTCATTTTCAAGAGTAATCGTACAATCTAGCCTCTATATAGGAGCTAAAATGATGCAAAATTCATCATTTACCGCTCCAAAACATCACTGGGATGTTTTGGAATAATAAAATTTAGATTCCCTTCCGGAGCGTTTTTGACCGAAACTCATATGGGTACCACTAGGGCAAAAACTCATTTTTTCGGTCCGCCGGAGAGCGGCGGATTTTGTACCTCCGGGGGACCATAATTATAGCTCTTGGAATATAATTTTATGCGGTGAAAGAATAAAATGGATCCGGACGATAACGAATGAGATATAGGCCTTTTTGCCTGCTGCCCTCCACGTTCGACCCCAGATTCCATCGTGCCCTCACCGTTTTGGCCATATCTAACTCGTTTTAGATCCGAATGACCCGGTTTTAAAACCCCTAGAAAGCTCATTTGAATGGCTACAATATGGACTTGCAACTTTTAGTATTTAACTGTGTTTAATAGGTGAAAATAGATTCCGAATCGGGCACCTTAAGCGCTTTCTCATTTTCAAGAGTAATCGTACCATCTAGCCTCTATATAGGAGCTAAAATGATGCAAAATTCATCATTTACCGCTCCAAAACATCACTGGGATGCTTTGGAATAATAAAATTTAGATTCCCTTCCGGAGCGTTTTTGACCGAAACTCATAGGGGTACCACTAGGGCAAAAACTCATTTTTTCGGTCCGCCGGAGAGCGGCGGATTTTGTACCTCCGGGGGACCATAATTATAGCTCTTGGAATATAATTTCATGCGGTGAAAGAATAAAATGGATCCGGACGATAACGAATGAGATATAGGCCTTTTTGCCAGCTGCCCTCCACGTTCGACCCAGATTCCAACGGGCCCTCACCGTTTTGGCCATATCTAACTCGTTTTAGATCTGAATGACCCCGTTTTAAAACCCCTAGAAAGCTCATTTGAATGGCTACAATATGGACTTGCAACTTTTAGTATTTAACTGTGTTTAATAGGTGAAAATAGATTCCGAATCGGGCACCTTAAGCGCTTTCTCATTTTCAAGAGTAATCGTACCATCTAGCCTCTATATAGGAGCTAAAATGATGCAAAATTCATCATTTACCGCTCCAAAACATCACTGGGATGCTTTGGAATAATAAAATTTAGATTCCCTTCCGGAGCGTTTTTGACCGAAACTCATAGGGGTACCACTAGGGCAAAAACTCATTTTTTCGGTCCGCCGGAGAGCGGCGGATTTTGTACCTCCGGGGGACCATAATTATAGCTCTTGGAATATAATTTCATGCGGTGAAAGAATAAAATGGATCCGGACGATAACGAATGAGATATAGGCCTTTTTGCCTGCTGCCCTCCACGTTCGACCCAGATTCCATCGTGCCCTCACCGTTTTGGCCATATCTAACTCGTTTTAGATCCGAATGACCCGGTTTTAAAACCCCTAGAAAGCTCATTTGAATGGCTACAATATGGACTTGCAACTTTTAGTATTTAACTGTGTTTAATAGGTGAAAATAGATTCCGAATCGGGCACCTTAAGCGGTTTCTCATTTTCAAGAGTAATCGTACAATCTAGCCTCTATATAGGAGCTAAAATGATGCAAAATTCGTCATTTACCACTCCAAAACATCACTGGGATGCTTTGGAATAATAAAATTTAGATTCCCTTCCGGAGTGTTTTTGACCGAAACTCATAGGGGTACCACTAGGGCAAAAACTCATTTTTTCGGTCCGCCGGAGAGCGGCGGATTTTGTACCTCCGGGGGACCATAATTATAGCTCTTGGAATATAATTTCATGCGGTGAAAGAATAAAATGGATCCGGACGATAACGAATGAGATATAGGCCTTTTTGCCAGCTGCCCTCCACGTTCGACCCAGATTCCAACGGGCCCTCACCGTTTTGGCCATATCTAACTCGTTTTAGATCTGAATGACCCCGTTTTAAAACCCCTAGAAAGCTCATTTGAATGGCTACAATATGGACTTGCAACTTTTAGTATTTGACTGTGTTTAATAGGTTAAAATAGATTGCGAATCGGGCACCTTAAGCGGTTTCTCATTTTCCGGAGTAATCGTACAATCTAGCCTCTATATAGGAGCTAAAATGATGCAAAATTCATCATTTACCGCTCCAAAACATCACTGGGATGCTTTGGAATAATAAAATTTAGATTCCATTCCGGAGCGTTTTTGACCGAAACTCATAGGGGTACCACTAGGGCAAAAACTCATTTTTTCGGTCCGCCGGAGAGCGGCGGATTTTGTACCTCCGGGGGCCCATAATTATAGCTCTTGGAATATAATTTCATGCGGTGAAAGAATAAAATGGATCCGGACGATAACGAATCAGATATAGGCCTTTTTGCCTGCTGCCCTCCACGTTCGACCCAGATTCCATCGGGCCCTCACCGTTTTGGCCATATCTAACTCGTTTTAGATCCGAATGACCCCGTTTTAAAACCCCTAGAAAGCTCATTTGAATGGCTACAATATGGACTTGCAACTTTTAGTATTTGACTGTGTTTAATAGGGGAAAATAGATTGCGAATCGGGCACCTTAAGCGGTTTCTAATTTTCCGGAGTAATCGTACAATCTAGCCTCTATATAGGAGCTAAAATGATGCAAAATTCATCATTTACCGCTCCAAAACATCACTGGGATGCTTTGGAATAATAAAATTTAGATTCCATTCCGGAGCGTTTTTGACCGTAACTCATAGGGGTACCACTAGGGCAAAAACACATTTTTTCGGTCCGCCGGAGAGCGGCGGATTTTGTTCCTCCGGGGGCCCATAATTATAGCTCTTGGAATATAATTTCATGCGGTGAAAGAATAAATTGGATCCGGACGATAATGAATGAGATATAGGCCTTTTTGCCTGCTGCCGTCCACGTTCGACCCAGATTCCATCGGGCCCTCACCGTTTTGGCCATATCTAACTCGTTTTAGATCCGAATGACCCAGTTTTAAAACCCGTAGAAAGCTCATTAGAATGGCTACAATATGGACTTGCAACTTTTAGTATTTAACTGAGTTTAATAGGTGAAAATAGATTCCGAATCGGACACCTTAAGCGGTTTCTCATTTTCAAGAGTAATCGTACAATCTAGCCTCTATATAGGAGCTAAAATGATGCAAAATTCATCATTTACCGCTCCAAAACATCACTGGGATGCTTTGGAATAATAAAATTTAGATTCCCTTCCGGAGCGTTTTTGACCGAAACTCATAGGGGTACCACTAGGGCAAAAACTCATTTTTTCGGTCCGCCGGAGAGCGGCGGATTTTGTACCTCCGGGGGACCATAATTATAGCTCTTGGAATATAATTTCATGCGGTGAAAGAATAAAATGGATCCGGACGATAACGAATGAGATATAGGCCTTTTTGCCTGCTGCCCTCCACGTTCGACCCAGATTCCATCGTGCCCTCACCGTTTTGGCCATATCTAACTCGTTTTAGATCCGAATGACCCCGGTTTTAAAACCCCTAGAAAGCTCATTTGAATGGCTACAATATGGACTTGCAACTTTTAGTATTTAACTGTGTTTAATAGGTGAAAATAGATTCCGAATCGGGCACCTTAAGCGGTTTCTCATTTTCAAGAGTAATCGTACAATCTAGCCTCTATATAGGAGCTAAAATGATGCAAAATTCATCATTTACCACTCCAAAACATCACTGGGATGCTTTGGAATAATAAAATTTAGATTCCCTTCCGGAGTGTTTTTGACCGAAACTCATAGGGGTACCACTAGGGCAAAAACACATTTTTTCGGTCCGCCGGAGAGCGGCGGATTTTGTACCTCCGGGGGACCATAATTATAGCTCTTGGAATATAATTTCATGCGGTGAAAGAATAAAATGGATCCGGACGATAACGAATGAGATATAGGCCTTTTTTCCAGCTGCCCTCCACGTTCGACCCAGATTCCAACGGGCACTCACCGTTTTGGCCATATCTAACTCATTTTAGATCTGAATGACCCCGTTTTAAAAACCCCTAGAAAGCTCATTTGAATGGCTACAATATGGACTTGCAACTTTTAGTATTTGACTGTGTTTAATAGGTTAAAATAGATTGCGAATCGGGCACCTTAAGCGGTTTCTCATTTTCCGGAGTAATCGTACAATCTAGCCTCTATATAGGAGCTAAAATGATGCAAAATTCATCATTTACCGCTCCAAAACATCACTGGGATGCTTTGGAATAATAAAATTTAGATTCCATTCCGGAGCGTTTTTGACCGAAACTCATAGGGGTACCACTAGGGCAAAAACTCATTTTTTCGGTCCGCCGGAGAGCGGCGGATTTTGTACCTCCGGGGGCCCATAATTATAGCTCTTGGAATATAATTTCATGCGGTGAAAAAATAAAATGGATCCGGACGATAACGAATGAGATATAGGCCTTTTTGCCTGCTGCCCTCCACGTTCGACCCAGATTCCATCGGGCCCTCACCGTTTTGGCCATATCTAACTCGTTTTAGATCCGAATGACCCCGTTTTAAAACCCCTAGAAAGCTCATTTGAATGGCTACAATATGGACTTGCAACTTTTAGTATTTGACTGTGTTTAATAGGGGAAAATAGATTGCGAATCGGGCACCTTAAGCGGTTTCTCATTTTCCGGAGTAATCGTACAATCTAGCCTCTATATAGGAGCTAAAATGATGCAAAATTCATCATTTACCGCTCCAAAACATCACTGGGATGCTTTGGAATAATAAAATTTAGATTCCATTCCGGAGCGTTTTTGACCGTAACTCATAGGGGTACCACTAGGGCAAAAACTCATTTTTTCGGTCCGCCGGAGAGCGGCGGATTTTGTACCTCCGGGGGCCCATAATTATAGCTCTTGGAATATAATTTCATGCGGTGAAAGAATAAATTGGATCCGGACGATAACGAATGAGATATAGGTCTTTTTGCCTGCTGCCGTCCACGTTCGACCCAGATTCCATCGGGCCCTCACCGTTTTGGCCATATCTAACTCGTTTTAGATCCGAATGACCCAGTTTTAAAACCCCTAGAAAGCTCATTTGAATGGCTACAATATGGACTTGCAAATTTTAGTATTTGACTGTGTTTAATAGGTGAAAATAGATTCCGAATCGGGCACCATAAGCGGTTTCTCATTTTCCGAAGTAATCGTACAATCTAGCGTCTATATAGGAGCTAAAATGATGCAAAATTCATCATTTACCGCTCCAAAACATCACTGGGATGCTTTGGAATAATAAAATTTAGATTCCCTTACGGAGCGTTTTTGACCGAAACTCATAGGGGTACCACTAGGGCAAAAACTCATTTTTTCGGTCCGCCGGAGAGCGGCGGATTTTGTACCTCCGGGGGACCATAATTATAGCTCTTGGAATATAATTTCATGCGGTGAAAGAATAAAATGGATCCGGACGATAACGAATGAGATATAGGCCTTTTTGCCAGCTGCCCTCCACGTTCGACCCAGATTCCAACGGGCCCTCACCGTTTTGGCCATATCTAACTCGTTTTAGATCTGAATGACCCCGTTTTAAAACCCCTAGAAAGCTCATTTGAATGGCTACAATATGGACTTGCAACTTTTAGTATTTGACTGTGTTTAATAGGTTAAAATAGATTGCGAATCGGGCACCTTAAGCGGTTTCTCATTTTCCGGAGTAATCGTACAATCTAGCCTCTATATAGGAGCTAAAATGATGCAAAATTCATCATTTACCGCTCCAAAACATCACTGGGATGCTTTGGGATAATAAAATTTAGATTCCATTCCGGAGCGTTTTTGGCCGAAACTCATAGGGGTACCACTAGGGCAAAAACTCATTTTTTCGGTCCGCCGGAGAGCGGCGGATTTTGTACCTCCGGGGGACCATAATTATAGCTCTTGGAATATAATTTCATGCGGTGAAAGAATAAAATGGATCCGGACGATAACGAATGAGATATAGGCCTTTTTGCCTGCTGCCCTCCACGTTCGACCCAGATCATCGTGCCCTCACCGTTTTGGCCATATCTAACTCGTTTTAGATCCGAATGACCCGGTTTTAAAACCCCTAGAAAGATCATTTGAATGGCTACAATATGGAGTTGCAACTTTTAGTATTTAACTGTGTTTAATAGGTGAAAATAGATTCCGAATCGTGCACCTTAAGCGGTTTCTCATTTTCAAGAGTAATCGTACAATCTGGCCTCTATATAGGAGCTAAAATGATGCAAAATTCATCATTTACCGCTCCAAAACATCACTGGGATGCTTTGGAATCATAAAATTTAGATTCCCTTCTGGAGCATTTTTGGCCGAAACTCATAGGGGTACCACTAGGGCGAAAACTCATTTTTTCGGTCCGCCGGAGAGCGGTGGATTTTGTACCTCCGGGGGACCATAATTATAGCTCTTGGAATATAATTTCATGCGGTGAAAGAATAAAATGGATCCGGACGATAACGAATGAGATATAGGCCTTTTTGCCTGCTGCCCTCCACGTTCGACCCAGATTCCATCGTGCCCTCACCGTTTTGGCCCTATCTACCTCGTTTTAGATCCGAATGACCCGGTTTTAAAACCCCTAGAAAGCTCATTTGAATGGCTACAATATGGACTTGCAACTTTTAGTATTTAACTGTGTTTAATAGGTGAAAATAGATTCCGAATCGGGCACCTTAAGCGGTTTCCTCATTTTCAAGAGTAATCGTACAATCTAGCCTCTATATAGGAGCTAAAATGATGCAAAATTCATCATTTACCGCTCCAAAACATCACTGGGATGCTTTGGAATAATAAAATTTAGATTCCATTCCGGAGCGTTTTTGGCCGAAACTCATAGGGGTACCACTAGGGCAAAAACTCATTTTTTCAGTCCGCCGGAGAGCGGCGGATTTTGTACCTCCGGGGGAACATAATTATAGCTCTTGGAATATAATTTCATGCGGTGAAAGAATAAAATGGATCCGGACGATAACGAATGAGATATAGGCCTTTTTGCCTGCTGCCCTCCACGTTCGACCCAGATTCCATCGTGCCCTCACCGTTTTGGCCATATCTAACTCGTTTTAGATCCGAATGACCCGGTTTAAAACCCCTAGAAAGCTCATTTGAATGGCTACAATATGGACTTGCAAACCTTTTAGTATTTAACTGTGTTTAATAGGTGAAAATAGATTCCGAATCGGGCACCTTAAGCGGTTTCTCATTTTTCAAGAGTAATCGTACAATCTAGCCTCTATATAGGAGCTAAAATGATGCAAAATTCATCATTTACCGCTCCAAAACATCACTGGGATGCTTTGGAATAATAAAATTTAGATTCCCTTCCAGAGCGTTTTTGACCGAAACTCATAGGGGTACCACTAGGGCAAAAACTCATTTTCTTCGGTCCGCCGGAGAGCGGCGGATTTTGTACCTCCGGGGGACCAAAATTATAGCTCTTGGAATATAATTTCATGCGGTGAAAGAATAAAATGGATCCGGACGATAACGAATGAGATATAGGCCTTTTTGCCTGCTGCCCTCCACGTTCGACCCAGATTCCATCGTGCCCTCACCGTTTTGGCCATATCTAACTCGTTTTAGATCCGAATGACCCCGTTTTAAAACCCCTAGAAAGCTCATTTGAATGGCTACAATATGGACTTGCAACTTTTAGTATTTAACTGTGTTTAATAGGTGAAAATAGATTCCGAATCGGGCACCTTAAGCGGTTTCTCATTTTCAAGAGTAATCGTACAATCTAGCCTCTATATAGGAGCTAAAATGATGCAAAATTCATCATTTACCACTCCAAAACATCACTGGGATGCTTTGGAATAATAAAATTTAGATTCCCTTCCGGAGCGTTTTTGACCGAAACTCATAGGGGTACCACTAGGGCAAAAACTCATTTTTTCGGTCCGCCGGAGAGCGGCGGATTTTGTACCTCCGGGGGACCATAATTATAGCTCTTGGAATATAATTTCATGCGGTGAAAGAATAAAAGGATCCGGACGATAACGAATGAGATATAGGCCTTTTTGCCTGCTGCCCTCCACGTTCGACCCAGATTCCATCGGGCCCTCACCGTTTTGGCCATATCTAACTCGTTTTAGATCCGAATGACCCAGTTTTAAAACCCCTAGAAAAGCTCATTTGAATGGCTACAATATGGACTTGCAAATTTTAGTATTTGACTGTGTTTAATAGGTGAAAATAGATTCCGAATCGGGCACCTTAAGCGGTTTCCTCATTTTCCGAATTAATCGTACAATCTAGCCTCTATATAGGAGCTAAAATGATGCAAAATTCATCATTTACCGCTCCAAAACATCACTGGGATGCTTTGGAATAATAAATTTAGATTCCCTTCCGGAGCGTTTTTGACCGAAACTCATAGGGGAACCACTAGGGCAAAAACTCATTTTTTCGGTCCGCCGGAGAGCGGCGGATTTTTGTACCTCCGGGGGACCATAATTATAGCTCTTGGAATATAATTTCATGCGGTGAAAGAATAAATGGATCCGGACGATAACGAATGAGATATAGGCCTTTTTGCCTGCTGCCCCCTCCACGTTCGACCCAGATTCCATCGTGCCTCACCGTTTTGGCCATATCTAACTCGTTTTAGATCCGAATGACCCAGTTTTAAAACCCCTAGAAAGCTCATTTGAATGGCTACAATATGGACTTGCAACTTTTAGTATTTAACTGTGTTTAATAGGTGAAATAGATTCCGAATCGGGCACCTTAAGCGGTTTCTCATTTTCAAGAGTAATCGTACAATCTAGCCTCTATATAGGAGCTAAAATAATGCAAAATTCATCATTACCGCTCCAAAACATCACTGGGATGCTTTGGAATAATAAAATTTAGATTCCCTTCCGGAGCGTTTTGACCGAAACTCATAGGGGTACCACTAGGGCAAAAACTCATTTTTTCGGTCCGCCAGAGAGCGGCGGATTTTGTACCTCCGGGGGACCCTAATTATAGCTCTTGGAATATAATTTCATGCGGTGATAGAATAAAATGGATCCGGACGATAACGAATGAGATATAGGCCTTTTTGCCTGCTTGCCCTCCACGTTCGACCCAGATTCCATCGTGCCCTCACCGTTTTGGCCATATCTAACTCGTTTTAGATCCGAATGACCCGGTTTTAAAACCCCTAGAAAGCTCATTTGAATGGCTACAATATGGACTTGCAACTTTTAGTATTTAACTGTGTTTAATAGGTGAAAATAGATTCCGAATCGGGCACCTTAAGCGGTTTCTCATTTTCAAGAGTAATCGTACAATCTAGCCTCTATATAGGAGCTAAAATGATGCAAAATTCATCATTTACCACTCCAAAACATCACTGGGATGCTTTGGAATAATAAAATTTAGATTCCCTTCCGGAGCGTTTTTGACTGAAACTCATAGGGGTACCACTAGGGCAAAAACTCATTTTTTCGGTCCGCCGGAGAGCGGCGGATTTTCGGGGGACCATAATTATAGCTCTTGGAATATAATTTCATGCGGTGAAAGAATAAAATGGATCCGGACGATAACGAATGAGATATAGGCCTTTTTGCCTGCTGCCCTCCACGTTCGACCCAGATTCCATCGTGCCCTCACCGTTTTGGCCATATCTAACTCGTTTTAGATCCGAATGACCCAGTTTTAAAAACCCCTAGAAAGCTCATTTGAATGGCTACAATATGGACTTGCAAATTTTAGTATTTGACTGTGTTTAATAGGTGAAAATAGATTCCGAATCGGGCACCTTAAGCGGGTTTCTCATTTTCCGAATTAATCGTACAATCTAGCCTCTATATAGGAGCTAAAATGATGCAAAATTCATCATTTACCGCTCCAAAACATCACTGGGATGCTTTGGAATAATAAAATTTAGATTCCCTTCCGGAGCGTTTTTGACCGAAACTCATAGGGGGAACCACTAGGGCAAAAACTCATTTTTTCGGTCCGCCGGAGAGCGGCGGATTTTGTACCTCCGGGGGACCATAATTATAGCTCTTGGAATATAATTTCATGCGGTGAAAGAATAAAATGGATCCGGACGATAACGAATGAGATATAGGCCTTTTTGCCTGCTGCCCTCCACGTTTCGACCCAGATTCCATCGTGCCCTCACCGTTTTGGCCATATCTAACTCGTTTTAGATCCGAATGACCCAGTTTTAAAACCCCTAGAAAGCTCATTTGAATGGCTACAATATGGACTTGCAACTTTTAGTATTTAACTGTGTTTAATAGGTGAAAATAGATTCCGAATCGGGCACCTTAAGCGGTTTCTCATTTTCAAGAGTAATCGTACAATCTAGCCTCTATATAGGAGCTAAAATGATGCAAAATTCATCATTTACCGCTCCAAAACATCACTGGGATGCTTTGGAATAATAAAATTTAGATTCCCTTCCGGAGCGTTTTTGACCGAAACTCATAGGGGTACCACTAGGGCAAAAACTCATTTTTTCGGGTCCGCCGGGAGAGCGGCGGATTTTGTACCTCAGGGGGACCCTAATTATAGCTCTTGGAATATAATTTCATGCGGTGAAAGAATAAAATGGATCCGGACGATAACGAATGAGATATAGGCCTTTTTGCCTGCTGCCCTCCACGTTCGACCCCAGATTCCATCGTGCCCTCACCGTTTTGGCCATATCTAAACTCGTTTTAGATCCGAATGACCCGGTTTTAAAACCCCTTGAAAGCTCATTTGAATGGCTACAATATGGACTTGCAACTTTAGTATTTAACTGTGTTTAATAGGTGAAAATAGATTCCGAATCGGGCACCTTAAGCGGTTTCTCATTTTCAAGAGTAATCGTACAATCTAGCCTCTATATAGGAGCTAAAATGATGCAAAATTCATCATTTACCACTCCAAAACATCACTGGGATGCTTTGGAATAATAAAATTTAGATTCCCTTCCGGAGCGTTTTGACCGAAACTCATAGGGGTACCACTAGGGCAAAAACTCATTTTTTCGGTCCGCCGGAGAGCGGCGGATTTTGTACCTCCGGGGGACCATAATTATAGCTCTTGGAATATAATTTCATGCGGTGAAAGAATAAAATGGATCCGGACGATAACGAATGAGATATAGGCCTTTTTGCCTGCTGCCCTCCACGTTCGACCCAGATTCCATCGTGCCCTCACCGTTTTGGCCATATCTAACTCGTTTTAGATCCGAATGACCCAGTTTTAAAACCCCTAGAAAGCTCATTTGAATGGCTACAATATGGACTTGCAAATTTTAGTATTTGACTGTGTTTAATAGGTGAAAATAGATTCCGAATCGGGCACCTTAAGCGGTTTCTCATTTTCCGAATTAATCGTACAATCTAGCCTCTATATAGGAGCTAAAATGATGCAAAATTCATCATTTACCGCTCCAAAACATCACTGGGATGCTTTGGAATAATAAAATTTAGATTCCCTTCCGGAGCGTTTTTGACCGAAACTCATAGGGGGAACCACTAGGGCAAAAACTCATTTTTTCGGTCCGCCGGAGAGCGGCGGATTTTGTACCTCCGGGGGACCATAATTATAGCTCTTGGAATATAATTTCATGCGGTGAAAGAATAAAATGGATCCGGACGATAACGAATGAGATATAGCCTTTTTGCCTGCTGCCCTCCACGTTCGACCCAGATTCCATCGTGCCCTCACCGTTTTGGCCATATCTAACTCGTTTTAGATCCGAATGACCCAGTTTTAAAACCCCTAGAAAGCTCATTTGAATGGCTACAATATGGACTTGCAACTTTTAGTATTTAACTGTGTTTAATAGGTGAAAAATAGATTCCGAATCGGGCACCTTAAGCGGTTTCTCATTTTCAAGAGTAATCGTACAATCTAGCCTCTATATAGGAGCTAAAATGATGCAAAATTCATCATTTACCGCTCCAAAACATCACTGGGATGCTTTGGAATAATAAAATTTAGATTCCCTTCCGGAGCGTTTTTGACCGAAACTCATATGGGTACCACTAGGGCAAAAACTCATTTTTTCGGTCCGCCGGAGAGCGGCGGATTTTGTACCTCCGGGGGGACCCATAATTATAGCTCTTGGAATATAATTTTATGCGGTGAAAGAATAAAATGGATCCGGACGATAACGAATGAGATATAGGCCTTTTTGCCTGCTGCCCTCCACGTTCGACCCAGATTCCATCGTGCCCTCACCGTTTTGGCCATATCTAACTCGTTTTAGATCCGAATGACCCGGTTTTAAAACCCCTAGAAAGCTCATTTGAATGGCTACAATATGGACTTGCCACTTTTAGTATTTAACTGTGTTTAATAGGTGAAAATAGATTCCGAATCGGGCACCTTAAGCGGTTTCTCATTTTCAAGAGTAATCGTACAATCTAGCCTCTATATAGGTGCTAAAATGATGCAAAATTCATCATTTACCGCTCCAAAACATCACTGGGATGCTTTGGAATAATAAAATTTAGATTCCCTTCCGGAGCGTTTTTGACCGAAACTCATATGGGTACCACTAGGGCAAAAACTCATTTTTTCGGTCCGCCGGAGAGCGGCGGATTTTGTACCTCCGGGGGGACCATAATTATAGCTCTTGGAATATAATTTCATGCGGTGAAAGAATAAAATGGATCCGGACGATAACGAATGAGATATAGGCCTTTTTGCCTGCTGCCCTCCACGTTCGACCCAGATTCCATCGTGCCCTCACCGTTTTGGCCATATCTAACTCGTTTTAGATCCGAATGACCCAGTTTTAAAACCCCTAGAAAGCTCATTTGAATGGCTACAATATGGACTTGCAAATTTTAGTATTTGACTGTGTTTAATAGGTGAAAATAGATTCTGAATCAGGCACCTTAAGCGGTTTCTCATTTTCCGAAGTAATCGTACAATCTAGCCTCTATATAGGAGCTAAAATGATGCAAAATTCATCATTTACCGCTCCAAAACATCACTGGGATGCTTTGGAATAAAAAAATTTAGATTCCCTTCCGGAGCGTTTTGACCGAAACTCATACGGGTACCACTAGGGCAAAAACTCATTTTTCGGTCCGTCGGAGAGCGGCGGATTTTGTATCTCCGGGGGGACCATAATTATAGCTCTTGGAATATAATTTCATGCGGTGAAAGAATAAATGGATCCGGACGATAACGAATGAGATATAGGCCTTTTTGCCTGCTGCCCTCCACGTTCGACCCAGATCATCGTGCCCTCACCGTTTTGGCCATATCTAACTCGTTTTTAGATCCGAATGACCCGGGTTTTAAAACCCTAGAAAGCTCATTGAATGGCTACAATATGGACTTGCAACTTTTAGTATTTAACTGTGTTTAATAGGTGAAAATAGATTCCGAATCGTGCACCTTAAGCGGTTTCTCATTTTCAAGAGTAATCGTACAATCTGGCCTCTATATAGGAGCTAAAATGATGCAAAATTCATCATTTACCGCTCCAAAACATCACTGGGATGCTTTGGAATCATAAAATTTAGATTCCCTTCCGGAGCGTTTTTGGCCGAAACTCATAGGGGTACCACTAGGGCAAAAACTCATTTTTTTCGGTCCGCCGGAGAGCGGCGGATTTTGTACCTCCGGGGGACCATAATTATAGCTCTTGGAATATAATTTCATGCGGTGAAAGAATAAAATGGATCCGGACGATAACGAATGAGATATAGGCCTTTTTTGCCTGCTGCCCTCCACGTTCGACCCAGATTCCATCGTGCCCTCACCGTTTTGGCCATATCTAACTCGTTTTAGATCCGAATGACCCGGTTTTAAAACCCCTAGAAAGCTCATTTGAATGGCTACAATATGGACTTGCAACTTTTAGTATTTAACTGTGTTTAATAGGTGAAAATAGATTCCGAATCGGGCACCTTAAGCGGTTTCTCATTTTCAAGAGTAATCTTACAATCTAGCCTCTATATAGGAGCTAAAATGATGCAAAATTCATCATTTACCGCTCCAAAACATCACTGGAATGCTTTGGAATAATAAAATTTAGATTCCCTTCCTGAGCGTTTTGACCGAAACTCATATGGGTACCACTAGGGCAAAAACTCATTTTTTCGGTCCGCCGGAGAGCGGCGGATTTTGTACCTCCGGGGGACCATAATTATAGCTCTTGGAATATAATTTTATGCGGTGAAAGAATAAAATGGATCCGGACGATAACGAATGAGATATAGGCCTTTTTGCCTGCTGCCCTCCACGTTCGACCCAGATTCCATCGTGCCCTCACCGTTTTGGCCATATCTAACTCGTTTTAGATCCGAATGACCCGGTTTTTAAAACCCTAAAAAGCTCATTTGAATGGCTACAATATGGACTTGCAACTTTTAGTATTTAACTGTGTTTAATAGGTGAAAATAGATTCCGAATCGGGCACCTTAAGCGGTTTCTCATTTTCAAGAGTAATCGTACAATCTAGCCTCTATATAGGAGCTAAAAAGATGCAAAATTCATCATTTACCGCTCCAAAACATCACTGGGATGCTTTGGAATAATAAAATTTAGATTCCCTTCCGGAGCGTTTTTGACCGAAACTCATAGGGGTACCACTAGGGCAAAAACTCATTTTTTCGGTCCGCCGGGAGAGCGGCGGATTTTGTACCTCCGGGGGACCATAATTATAGCTCTTGGAATATAATTTCATGCGGTGAAAGAATAAAATGGATCCGGACGATAACGAATGAGATATAGGCCTTTTTGCCTGCTGCCCTCCCACGTTCGACCCAGATTCCATCGTACCCTCACCGTTTTGGCCATATCTAACTCGTTTTAGATCCGAATGACCCGGTTTTAAAACCCCTAGAAAGCTCATTTGAATGGCTACAATATGGACTTGCAACTTTTAGTATTTAACTGTGTTTAATAGGTGAAAATAGATTCCGAATCGGGCACCTTAAGCGGTTTCTCATTTTCAAGAGTAATCGTACAATCTAGCCTCTATATAGGAGATAGGAGCTAAAATGATGCAAAATTCATCATTTACCGCTCCAAAACATCACTGGGATGCTTTGGAATAATAAAATTTAGATTCCCTTCCGGAGCGTTTTTGACCGAAACTCATAGGGGTACCACTAGGGCAAAAACTCATTTTTTCGGTCCGCCGGAGAGCGGCGGATTTTGTACCTCCGGGGGACCATAATTATAGCTCTTGGAATATAATTTCATGCGGTGAAAGAATAAAATGGATCCGGACGATAACGAATGAGATATAGGCCTTTTTGCCTGCTGCCCTCCACGTTCGACCCAGATTCCATCGGGCCCTCACCGTTTTGGCCATATCTAACTCGTTTTAGATCCGAATGACCCCGTTTTAAAACCCCTAGAAAGCTCATTTGAATGGCTACAATATGGACTTGCAACTTTTAGTATTTGACTGTGTTTAATAGGGGAAAATAGATTGCGAATCGGGCACCTTAAGCGGTTTCTCATTTTCCGGAGTAATCGTACAATCTAGCCTCTATATAGGAGCTTAAATGATGCAAAATTCATCATTTACCGCTCCAAAACATCACTGGGATGCTTTGGAATAATAAAATTTAGATTCCATTCCGGAGCGTTTTTGACCGTAACTCATAGGGGTACCACTAGGGCAAAAACTCATTTTTTCGGTCCGCCGGAGAGCGTCGGATTTTGTACCTCCGGGGGCCCATAATTATAGCTCTTGGAATATAATTTCATGCGGTGAAAGAATAAATTGGATCCGGACGATAACGAATGAGATATAGGTCTTTTTGCCTGCTGCCGTCCACGTTCGACCCAGATTCCATCGGGCCCTCACCGTTTTGGCCATATCTAACTCGTTTTAGATCCGAATGACCCAGTTTTAAAACCCTAGAAAGATCATTTGAATGGCTACAATATGGACTTGCAAATTTTAGTATTTGACTGTGTTTAATAGGTGAAAATAGATTCCGAATCGGGCACCTTAAGCGGTTTCTCATTTTCCGAAGTAATCGTACAATCTAGCGTCTATATAGGAGCTAAAATGATGCAAAATTCATCATTTACCGCTCCAAAACATCACTGGGATGCTTTGGAATAATAAAATTTAGATTCCCTTCCGGAGCGTTTTTGACCGAAACTCATAGGGGTACCACTAGGGCAAAAACTCATTTTTTCGGTCCGCCGGAGAGCGGCGGATTTTGTACCTCCGGGGGCCCATAATTATAGCTCTTGGAATATAATTTCATGCGGTGAAAAAATAAAATGGATCCGGACGATTAACAAATGAGATATAGGCCTTTTTGCCTGCTGCCCTCCACGTTCGACCCAGATTCCATCGGGCCCTCACCGTTTTTGGCCATATCTAACTCGTTTTAGATCCGAATGACCCAGTTTTAAAACCCCTAGAAAGCTCATTTGAATGGCTACAATATGGACTTGCAACTTTTAGTATTTAACTGTGTTTAATAGGTGAAAATAGATTCCGAATCGGGCACCTTAAGCGGTTTCTCATTTTCAAGAGTAATCGTACAATCTAGCCTCTATATAGGAGCTAAAATGATGCAAAATTCATCATTTACCACTCCAAAACATCACTGGGATGCTTTGGAATAATAAAATTTAGATTCCCTTCCGGAGTGTTTTTGACCGAAACTCATAGGGGTACCACTAGGGCAAAAACTCATTTTTTCGTCCGCCGGAGAGCGGCGGATTTTGTACCTCCGGGGGGACCATAATTATAGCTCTTGGAATATAATTTCATGCGGTGAAAGAATAAAATGGATCCGGACAATAACGAATGAGATATAGGCCTTTTTGCCAGCTGCCCTCCACGTTCGACCCAGATTCCAACGGGCCCTCACCGTTTTGGCCATATCTAACTCGTTTAGATCTGAATGACCCCGTTTTAAAACCCCTAGAAAGCTCATTTGAATGGCTACAATATGGACTTGCAACTTTTAGTATTTGACTGTGTTTAATAGGTTAAAATAGATTGCGAATCGGGCACCTTAAGCGGTTTCTCATTTTCCGGAGTAATCGTACAATCTAGCCTCTATATAGGAGCTAAAATGATGCAAAATTCATCATTTACCGCTCCAAAACATCACTGGGATGCTTTGGAATAATAAAATTTAGATTCCATTCCGGAGCGTTTTTGACCGAAACTCATAGGGGTACCACTAGGGCAAAAACTCATTTTTTCGGTCCGCCGGAGAGCGGCGGATTTTGTACCTCCGGGGGCCCATAATTATAGCTCTTGGAATATAATTTCATGCGGTGAAAAAAATAAAATGGATCCGGACGATAACGAATGAGATATAGGCCTTTTTCCCTGCTGCCCTCCACGTTCGACCCAGATTCCATCGGGCCCTCACCGTTTTGGCCATATCTAACTCGTTTTAGATCCGAATGACCCCGTTTTAAAACCCCTAGAAAGCTCATTTGAATGGCTACAATATGGACTTGCAACTTTTAGTATTTGACTGTGTTTAATAGGGGAAAATAGATTGCGAATCGGGCACCTTAAGCGGTTTCTCATTTTCCGGAGTAATCGTACAATCTAGCCTCTATATAGGAGCTTAAATGATGCAAAATTCATCATTTACCGCTCCAAAACATCACTGGGATGCTTTGGAATAATAAAATTTAGATTCCATTCCCGGAGCGTTTTTGACCGTAACTCATAGGGGTACCACTAGGGCAAAAACTCATTTTTTCGGTCCGCCGGAGAGCGTCGGATTTTGTACCTCCGGGGGCCCATAATTATAGCTCTTGGAATATAATTTCATGCGGTGAAAGAATAAATTGGATCCGGACGATAACGAATGAGATATAGGTCTTTTTGCCTGCTGCCGTCCACGTTCGACCCAGATTCCATCGGGCCCTCACCGTTTTGGCCATATCTAACTCGTTTTAGATCCGAATGACCCAGTTTTAAAACCCCTAGAAAGATCATTTGAATGGCTACAATATGGACTTGCAAATTTTAGTATTTGACTGTGTTTAATAGGTGAAAATAGATTCCGAATCGGGCACCTTAAGCGGTTTCTCATTTTCCGAAGTAATCGTACAATCTAGCGTCTATATAGGAGCTAAAATGATGCAAAATTCATCATTTACCGCTCCAAAACATCACTGGGATGCTTTGGAATAATAAAATTTAGATTCCCTTCCGGAGCGTTTTTGACCGAAACTCATAGGGTACCACTAGGGCAAAAACTCATTTTTTCGGTCCGCCGGAGAGCGGCGGATTTTGTACCTCCGGGGGGCCCATAATTATAGCTCTTGGAATATAATTTCATGCGGTGAAAAAATAAAATGGATCCGGACGATAACAAATGAGATATAGGCCTTTTTTGCCTGCTGCCCTCCACGTTCGACCCAGATTCCATCGGGCCCTCACCGTTTTGGCCATATCTAACTCGTTTTAGATCCGAATGACCCCGTTTTAAAACCCCTAGAAAGCTCATTTGAATGGCTACAATATGGACTTGCAACTTTTAGTATTTGACTGTGTTTAATAGGGGAAAATAGATTGCGAATCGGGCACCTTAAGCGGTTTCTCATTTTCCGGAGTAATCGTACAATCTAGCCTCTATATAGGAGCTAAAATGATGCAAAATTCATCATTTACCGCTCCAAAACATTACTGGGATGCTTTGGAATAATAAAATTTAGATTCCCTTCCGGAGCGTTTTTGACCGAAACTCATAGGGGTACCACTAGGGCAAAAACTCATTTTTTCGGTCCGCCGGAGAGCGGCGGATTTTGTACCTCCGGGGGGACCCTAATTATAGCTCTTGGAATATAATTTCATGCGGTGAAAGAATAAAATGGATCCGGACGATAACGAATGAGATATAGGCCTTTTTGCCTGCTGCCCTCCACGTTCGACCCAGATTCCATCGTGCCCTCACCGTTTTGGCCATATCTAACTCGTTTTAGATCCGAATGACCCGGTTTTAAAACCCCTAGAAAGCTCATTTGAATGGCTACAATATGGACTTGCAACTTTTAGTATTTAACTGTGTTTAATAGGTGAAAATAGATTCCGAATCGGGCACCTTAAGCGGTTTCTCATTTTCAAGAGTAATCGTACAATCTAGCCTCTATATAGGAGCTAAAATGATGCAAAATTCATCATTTACCACTCCAAAACATCACTGGGATGCTTTGGAATAATAAAATTTAGATTCCCTTCCGGAGCGTTTTTTGACCGAAACTCATAGGGGTACCACTAGGGCAAAAACTCATTTTTTCGGTCCGCCGGAGAGCGGCGGATTTTGTACCTCCGGGGGACCATAATTATAGCTCTTGGATATAATTTCATGCGGTGAAAGAATAAAATGGATCCGGACGATAACGAATGAGATATAGGCCTTTTTGCCTGCTGCCCTCCACGTTCGACCCAGATTCCATCGTGCCCTCACCGTTTTGGCCATATCTAACTCGTTTTAGATCTGAATGACCCCGTTTTAAAACCCCTAGAAAGCTCATTGAATGGCTACAATATGGACTTGCAACTTTTAGTATTTGACTGTGTTTAATAGGTTAAAATAGATTGCGAATCGGGCACCTTAAGCGGTTTCTCATTTTCCGGAGTAATCGTACAATCTAGCCTCTATATAGGAGCTAAAATGATGCAAAATTCATCATTTACCGCTCCAAAACATCACTGGGATGCTTTGGAATAATAAAATTTAGATTCCATTCCGGAGCGTTTTTGACCGAAACTCATAGGGGTACCACTAGGGCAAAAACTCATTTTTTCGGTCCGCCGGAGAGCGGCGGATTTTGTACCTCCGGGGGCCCATAATTATAGCTCTTGGAATATAATTTCATGCGGTGAAAAAATAAAATGGATCCGGACGATAACGAATGAGATATAGGCCTTTTTCCCTGCTGCCCTCCACGTTCGACCCAGATTCCATCGGGCCCTCACCGTTTTGGCCATATCTAACTCGTTTTAGATCCGAATGACCCCGTTTTTAAAAACCCCTAGAAAGCTCATTTGAATGGCTACAATATGGACTTGCAACTTTTAGTATTTGACTGTGTTTAATAGGGGAAAATAGATTGCGAATCGGGCACCTTAAGCGGTTTCTCATTTTCCGGAGTAATCGTACAATCTAGCCTCTATATAGGAGCTTAAATGATGCAAAATTCATCATTTACCGCTCCAAAACATCACTGGGATGCTTTGGAATAATAAAATTTAGATTCCATTCCGGAGCGTTTTTGACCGTAACTCATAGGGGTACCACTAGGGCAAAAACTCATTTTTTCGGTCCGCCGGAGAGCGTCGGATTTTGTACCTCCGGGGGCCCATAATTATAGCTCTTGGAATATAATTTCATGCGGTGAAAGAATAAATTGGATCCGGACGATAACGAATGAGATATAGGCCTTTTTGCCTGCTGCCCTCCACGTTCGACCCAGATTCCATCGTGCCCTCACCGTTTTGGCCATATCTAACTCGTTTTAGATCCGAATGACCCGGTTTTAAAACCCCTAGAAAGCTCATTTGAATGGCTACAATATGGACTTGCAACTTTTAGTATTTAACTGTGTTTAATAGGTGAAAATAGATTCCGAATCGGGCACCTTAAGCGGGTTTCTCATTTTCAAGAGTAATCGTACAATCTAGCCTCTATATAGGAGCTAAAATGATGCAAAATTCATCATTTACCACTCCAAAACATCACTGGGATGCTTTGGAATAATAAAATTTAGATTCCCTTCCGGAGCGTTTTTGACCGAAACTCATAGGGGTACCACTAGGGCAAAAACTCATTTTTTCGGTCCGCCGGAGAGCGGCGGATTTTGTACCTCCGGGGGACCATAATTATAGCTCTTGGATATAATTTCATGCGGTGAAAGAATAAAATGGATCCGGACGATAACGAATGAGATATAGGCCTTTTTGCCTGCTGCCCTCCACGTTCGACCCAGATTCCATCGTGCCCTCACCGTTTTGGCCATATCTAACTCGTTTTAGATCCGAATGACCCAGTTTTAAAACCCCTAGAAAGCACATTTGAATGGCTACAATATGGACTTGCAAATTTAGTATTTGACTGTGTTTAATAGGTGAAAATAGATTCTGAATCGGGCACCTTAAGCGGTTTCTCATTTTCCGAAGTAATCGTACAATCTAGCCTCTATATAGGAGCTAAAATGATGCAAAATTCATCATGTACCGCTCCAAAACATCACTGGGATGCTTTGGAATAATAAAATTTAGATTCCCTTCGGAGCGTTTTTGACCGAAACTCATATGGGTACCACTAGGGCAAAAACTCATTTTTTCGGTCCGCCGGAGAGCGGCGGATTTTGTACCTCCGGGGGACCATAATTATAGCTCTTGGAATATAATTTCATGCGGTGAAAGAATAAAATGGATCCGGACGATAACGAATGAGATATAGGCCTTTTTGCCTGCTGCCCTCCACGTTCGACCCAGATCATCGTGCCCTCACCGTTTTGGCCATATCTAACTCGTTTTAGATCCGAATGACCCCGGTTTTTAAAACCCCTAGAAAGCTCATTTGAATGGCTACAATATGGACTTGCAACTTTTAGTATTTAACTGTGTTTAATAGGTGAAAATAGATTCCGAATCGTGCACCTTAAGCGGTTTCTCATTTTCAAGAGTAATCGTACAATCTGGCCTCTATATAGGAGCTAAAATGATGCAAAATTCATCATTTACCGCTCCAAAACATCACTGGGATGCTTTGGAATCATAAAAATTTAGATTCCCTTCCGGAGCGTTTTTGGCCGAAACTCATAGGGGTACCACTAGGGCAAAAACTCATTTTTTCGGTCCGCCGGAGAGCGGCGGATTTTGTACCTCCGGGGGACCATAATTATAGCTCTTGGAATATAATTTCATGCGGTGAAAGAATAAAATGGATCCGGACGATAACGAATGAGATATAGGCCTTTTTGCCTGCTGCCCTCCACGTTCGACCCAGATCATCGTGCCCTCACTGTTTTGGCCATATCTAACTCGTTTTAGATCCGAATGACCCGGTTTTAAAACCCCTAGAAAGCTCATTTGAATGGCTACAATATGGACTTGCAACTTTTAGTATTTAACTGTGTTTAATAGGTGAAAATAGATTCCGAATCGGGCGCCTTAAGCGGTTTCTCATTTTCAAGAGTAATCGTACAATCTAGCCTCTATATAGGAGCTAAAATGATGCAAAATTCATCATTTACCGCTCCAAAACATCACTGGGATGCTTTGGAATAATAAAATTTAGATTCCCTTCCGGAGCGTTTTTGACCGAAACTCATATGGGTACCACTAGGGCAAAAACTCATTTTTTCGGTCCGCCGGAGAGCGGCGGAATTTTGTACCTCCGGGGGACCATAATTATAGCTCTTGGAATATAATTTCATGCGGTGAAAGAATAAAATGGATCCGGACGATAACGAATGAGATATAGGCCTTTTTGCCTGCTGCCCTCCACGTTCGACCCAGATTCCATCGTGCCCTCACCGTTTTGGCCATATCTAACTCGTTTTAGATCCGAATGACCCGGTTTTAAAACCCCTAAAAGCTCATTTGAATGGCTACAATATGGACTTGCAACTTTTAGTATTTAACTGTGTTTAATAGGTGAAAATAGATTCCGAATCGGGCACCTTAAGCGGTTTCTCATTTTCAAGAGTAATCGTACAATCTAGCCTCTATATAGGAGCTAAAATGATGCAAAATTCATCATTTACCGCTCCAAAACATCACTGGGATGCTTTGGAATAATAAAATTTAGATTCCCTTCCGGAGCGTTTTTGACCGAAACTCATATGGGTACCACATGGGTACCACTAGGGCAAAAACTCATTTTTTCGGTCCGCCGGAGAGCGGCGGATTTTGTACCTCCGGGGGACCATAATTATAGCTCTTGGAATATAATTTCATGCGGTGAAAGAATAAAATGGATCCGGACGATAACGAATGAGATATAGGCCTTTTTGCCTGCTGCCCTCCACGTTCGACCCAGATTCCATCGTGCCCTCACCGTTTTGGCCATATCTAACTCGTTTTAGATCCGAATGACCCGGTTTTAAAACCCCTAGAAAGCTCATTTGAATGGCTACAATATGGACTTGCAACTTTTAGTATTTAACTGTGTTTAATAGGTGAAAATAGATTCCGAATCGGGCACCTTAAGCGGTTTCTCATTTTCAAGAGTAATCGTACAATCTAGCCTCTATATAGGAGCTAAAATGATGCAAAATTCATCATTTACCGCTCCAAAACATCACTGGGATGCTTTGGAATAATAAAATTTAGATTCCCTTCCGGAGCGTTTTTGACCGAAACACATATGGGTACCACTAGGGCAAAAACTCATTTTTTCGGTCCGCCGGAGAGCGGCGGATTTTGTACCTCCGGGGGACCATAATTATAGCTCTTGGAATATAATTTTATGCGGTGAAAGAATAAAATGGATCCGGACGACAACGAATGAGATATAGGCCTTTTTGCCTGCTGCCCTCCACGTTCGACCCAGATTCCATCGTGCCCTCACCGTTTTGGCCATATCTAACTCGTTTTAGATCCGAATGACCCGGTTTTAAAACCCCTAGAAAGCTCATTTGAATGGCTACAATATGGACTTGCCACTTTTAGTATTTAACTGTGTTTAATAGTGAAAATAGATTCCGAATCGGGCACCTTAAGCGGTTTCTCAATTTCAAGAGTAATCGTACAATCTAGCCTCTATATAGGAGCTAAAATGATGCAAAATTCATCATTTACAGCTCCAAAACATCACTGGGATGCTTTGGAATAATAAAATTTAGATTCCCTTCCGGAGCGTTTTTGACCGAAACTCATATGGGTACCACTAGGGCAAAAACTCATTTTTTCGGTCCGCCGGAGAGCGGCGGATTTTGTACCTCCGGGGGACCATAATTATAGCTCTTGGAATATAATTTCATGCGGTGAAAGAATAAAATGGATCCGGACGATAACGAATGAGATATAGGCCTTTTTGCCTGCTGCCCTCCACGTTCGACCCAGATTCCATCGTGCCCTCACCGTTTTGGCCATATCTAACTCGTTTTAGATCCGAATGACCCAGTTTTAAAACCCCTAGAAAGCACATTTGAATGGCTACAATATGGACTTGCAAATTTTAGTATTTGACTGTGTTTAATAGGTGAAAATAGATTCTGAATCGGGCACCTTAAGCGGTTTCTCATTTTCCGAAGTAATCGTACAATCTAGCCTCTATATAGGAGCTAAAATGATGCAAAATTCATCATGTACCGCTCCAAAACATCACTGGGATGCTTTGGAATAATAAAATTTAGATTCCCTTCCGGAGCGTTTTTGACCGAAACTCATATGGGTACCACTAGGGCAAAAACTCATTTTTTCGGTCCGCCGGAGAGCGGCGGATTTTGTACCTCCGGGGGACCATAATTATAGCTCTTGGAATATAATTTCATGCGGTGAAAGAATAAAATGGATCCGGACGATAACGAATGAGATATAGGCCTTTTTGCCTGCTGCCCTCCACGTTCGACCCAGATTCCATCGTGCCCTCACCGTTTTGGCCATATCTAACTCGTTTTAGATCCGAATGACCCGGTTTTAAAACCCCTAGAAAGCTCATTTGAATGGCTACAATATGGACTTGCCACTTTTAGTATTTAACTGTGTTTAATAGGTGAAAATAGATTCCGAATCGGGCACCTTAAGCGGTTTCTCAATTTCAAGAGTAATCGTACAATCTAGCCTCTATATAGGAGCTAAAATGATGCAAAATTCATCATTTACAGCTCCAAAACATCACTGGGATGCTTTGGAATAATAAAATTTAGATTCCCTTCCGGAGCGTTTTTGACCGAAACTCATATGGGTACCACTAGGGCAAAAACTCATTTTTTCGGTCCGCCGGAGAGCGGCGGATTTTGTACCTCCGGGGGACCATAATTATAGCTCTTGGAATATAATTTCATGCGGTGAAAGAATAAAATGGATCCGGACGATAACGAATGAGATATAGGCCTTTTTGCCTGCTGCCCTCCACGTTCGACCCAGATTCCATCGTGCCCTCACCGTTTTGGCCATATCTAACTCGTTTTAGATCCGAATGACCCAGTTTTAAAACCCCTAGAAAGCACATTTGAATGGCTACAATATGGACTTGCAAATTTTAGTATTTGACTGTGTTTAATAGGTGAAAATAGATTCTGAATCGGGCACCTTAAGCGGTTTCTCATTTTCCGAAGTAATCGTACAATCTAGCCTCTATATAGGAGCTAAAATGATGCAAAATTCATCATGTACCGCTCCAAAACATCACTGGGATGCTTTGGAATAATAAAATTTAGATTCCCTTCCGGAGCGTTTTTGACCGAAACTCATATGGGTACCACTAGGGCAAAAACTCATTTTTTCGGTCCGCCGGAGAGCGGCGGATTTTGTACCTCCGGGGGACCATAATTATAGCTCTTGGAATATAATTTCATGCGGTGAAAGAATAAAATGGATCCGGACGATAACGAATGAGATATAGGCCTTTTTGCCTGCTGCCCTCCACGTTCGACCCAGATCATCGTGCCCTCACCGTTTTGGCCATATCTAACTCGTTTTAGATCCGAATGACCCGGTTTTAAAACCCCTAGAAAGCTCATTTGAATGGCTACAATATGGACTTGCAACTTTTAGTATTTAACTGTGTTTAATAGGTGAAAATAGATTCCGAATCGTGCACCTTAAGCGGTTTCTCATTTTCAAGAGTAATCGTACAATCTGGCCTCTATATAGGAGCTAAAATGATGCAAAATTCATCATTTACCGTTCCAAAACATCACTGGGATGCTTTGGAATCATAAAATTTAGATTCCCTTCCGGAGCGTTTTTGGCCGAAACTCATAGGGGTACCACTAGGGCAAAAACTCATTTTTCGGTCCGCCGGAGAGCGGCGGATTTTGTACCTCCGGGGGACCATAATTATAGCTCTTGGAATATAATTTCATGCGGTGAAAGAATAAAATGGATCCGGACGATAACGAATGAGATATAGGCCTTTTTGCCTGCTGCCCTCCACGTTCGACCCAGATCATCGTGCCCTCACCGTTTTGGCCATATCTAACTCGTTTTAGATCCGAATGACCCGGTTTTAAAACCCCTAGAAAGCTCATTTGAATGGCTACAATATGGACTTGCAACTTTTAGTATTTAACTGTGTTTAAAAGGTGAAAATAGATTCCGAATCGGGCGCCTTAAGCGGTTTCTCATTTTCAAGAGTAATCGTACAATCTAGCCTCTATATAGGAGCTAAAATGATGCAAAATTCATCATTTACCGCTCCAAAACATCACTGGGATGCTTTGGAATAATAAAATTTAGATTCCCTTCCGGAGCGTTTTTGACCGAAACTCATATGGGTACCACTAGGGCAAAAACTCATTTTTTCGGTCCGCCGGAGAGCGGCGGATTTTGTACCTCCGGGGGACCATAATTATAGCTCTTGGAATATAATTTCATGCGGTGAAAGAATAAAATGGATCCGGACGATAACGAATGAGATATAGGCCTTTTTGCCTGCTGCCCTCCACGTTCGACCCAGATTCCATCGTGCCCTCACCGTTTTGGCCATATCTAACTCGTTTTAGATCCGAATGACCCGGTTTTAAAACCCCTAGAAAGCTCATTTGAATGGCTACAATATGGACTTGCAACTTTTAGTATTTAACTGTGTTTAATAGGTGAAAATAGATTCCGAATCGGGCACCTTAAGCGGTTTCTCATTTTCAAGAGTAATCGTACAATCTAGCCTCTATATAGGAGCTAAAATGATGCAAAATTCATCATTTACCGCTCCAAAACATCACTGGGATGCTTTGGAATAATAAAATTTAGATTCCCTTCCGGAGCGTTTTTGACCGAAACTCATATGGGTACCACTAGGGCAAAAACTCATTTTTTCGGTCCGCCGGAGAGCGGCGGATTTTGTACCTCCGGGGGACCATAATTATAGCTCTTGGAATATAATTTCATGCGGTGAAAGAATAAAATGGATCCGGACGATAACGAATGAGATATAGGCCTTTTTGCCTGCTGCCCTCCACGTTCGACCCAGATTCCATCGTGCCCTCACCGTTTTGGCCATATCTAACTCGTTTTAGATCCGAATGACCCGGTTTTAAAACCCCTAGAAAGCTCATTTGAATGGCTACAATATGGACTTGCAACTTTTAGTATTTAACTGTGTTTAATAGGTGAAAATAGATTCCGAATCGGGCACCTTAAGCGGTTTCTCATTTTCAAGAGTAATCGTACAATCTAGCCTCTATATAGGAGCTAAAATGATGCAAAATTCATCATTTACCGCTCCAAAACATCACTGGGATGCTTTGGAATAATAAAATTTAGATTCCCTTCCGGAGCGTTTTGACCGAAACACATATGGGTACCACTAGGGCAAAAACTCATTTTTTCGGTCCGCCGGAGAGCGGCGGATTTTGTACCTCCGGGGGACCATAATTATAGCTCTTGGAATATAATTTTATGCGGTGAAAGAATAAAATGGATCCGGACGACAACGAATGAGATATAGGCCTTTTTGCCTGCTGCCCTCCACGTTCGACCCAGATTCCATCGTGCCCTCACCGTTTTGGCCATATCTAACTCGTTTTAGATCCGAATGACCCGGTTTTAAAACCCCTAGAAAGCTCATTTGAATGGCTACAATATGGACTTGCCACTTTTAGTATTTAACTGTGTTTAATAGGTGAAAATAGATTCCGAATCGGGCACCTTAAGCGGTTTCTCAATTTCAAGAGTAATCGTACAATCTAGCCTCTATATAGGAGCTAAAATGATGCAAAATTCATCATTTACCGCTCCAAAACATCACTGGGATGCTTTGGAATAATAAAATTTAGATTCCCTTCCGGAGCGTTTTTGACCGAAACTCATAGGGGAACCACTAGGGCAAAAACTCATTTTTTCGGTCCGCCGGAGAGCGGCGGATTTTGTACCTCCGGGGGACCATAATTATAGCTCTTGGAATATAATTTCATGCGGTGAAAGAATAAAATGGATCCGGACGATAACGAATGAGATATAGGCCTTTTTGCCTGCTGCCCTCCACGTTCGACCCAGATTCCATCGTGCCCTCACCGTTTTGGCCATATCTAACTCGTTTTAGATCCGAATGACCCGGTTTTAAAACCCCTAGAAAGCTCATTTGAATGGCTACAATATGGACTTGCAACTTTTAGTATTTAACTGTGTTTAATAGGTGAAAATAGATTCCGAATCGGGCACCTTAAGCGGTTTCTCATTTTCAAGAGTAATCGTACAATCTAGCCTCTATATAGGAGCTAAAATGATGCAAAATTCATCATTTACCGCTCCAAAACATCACTGGGATGCTTTGGAATAATAAAATTTAGATTCCCTTCCGGAGCGTTTTTGACCGAAACTCATATGGGTACCACTAGGGCAAAAACTCATTTTTTCGGTCCGCCGGAGAGCGGCGGATTTTGTACCTCCGAGGGACCATAATTATAGCTCTTGGAATATAATTTCATGCGGTGAAAGAATAAAATGGATCCGGACGATAACGAATGAGATATAGGCCTTTTTGCCTGCTGCCCTCCACGTTCGACCCAGATTCCATCGTGCCCTCACCGTTTTGGCCATATCTAACTCGTTTTAGATCCGAATGACCCGGTTTTAAAACCCCTAGAAAGCTCATTTGAATGGCTACAATATGGACTTGCAACTTTTAGTATTTAACTGTGTTTAATAGGTGAAAATAGATTCCGAATCGGGCACCTTAAGCGGTTTCTCATTTTCAAGAGTAATCGTACAATCTAGCCTCTATATAGGAGCTAAAATGATGCAAAATTCATCATTTACCGCTCCAAAACATCACTGGGATGCTTTGGAATAATAAAATTTAGATTCCCTTCCGGAGCGTTTTTGACCGAAACACATATGGGTACCACTAGGGCAAAAACTCATTTTTTCGGTCCGCCGGAGAGCGGCGGATTTTGTACCTCCGGGGGACCATAATTATAGCTCTTGGAATATAATTTTATGCGGTGAAAGAATAAAATGGATCCGGACGACAACGAATGAGATATAGGCCTTTTTGCCTGCTGCCCTCCACGTTCGACCCAGATTCCATCGTGCCCTCACCGTTTTGGCCATATCTAACTCGTTTTAGATCCGAATGACCCGGTTTTAAAACCCCTAGAAAGCTCATTTGAATGGCTACAATATGGACTTGCCACTTTTAGTATTTAACTGTGTTTAATAGGTGAAAATAGATTCCGAATCGGGCACCTTAAGCGGTTTCTCAATTTCAAGAGTAATCGTACAATCTAGCCTCTATATAGGAGCTAAAATGATGCAAAATTCATCATTTACCGCTCCAAAACATCACTGGGATGCTTTGGAATAATAAAATTTAGATTCCCTTCCGGAGCGTTTTTTGACCGAAACTCATAGGGGAACCACTAGGCAAAAACTCATTTTTTCGGTCCGCCGGAGAGCGGCGGATTTTGTACCTCCGGGGGACCATAATTATAGCTCTTGGAATATAATTTCATGCGGTGAAAGAATAAAATGGATCCGGACGATAACGAATGAGATATAGGCCTTTTTGCCTGCTGCCCTCCACGTTCGACCCAGATTCCATCGTGCCCTCACCGTTTTGGCCATATCTAACTCGTTTTAGATCCGAATGACCCAGTTTTAAAACCCCTAGAAAGCTCATTTGAATGGCTACAATATGGACTTGCAAATTTTAGTATTTGACTGTGTTTAATAGGTGAAAATAGATTCCGAATCGGGCACCTTAAGCGGTTTCTCATTTTCCGAAGTAATCGTACAATCTAGCCTCTATATAGGAGCTAAAATGATGCAAAATTCATCATTTACCGCTCCAAAACATCACTGGGATGCTTTGGAATAATAAAATTTAGATTCCCTTCCGGAGCGTTTTTGACCGAAACTCATATGGGTACCACTAGGGCAAAAACTCATTTTTTCGGTCCGCCGGAGAGCGGCGGATTTTGTACCTCCGGGGGACCATAATTATAGCTCTTGGAATATAATTTCATGCGGTGAAAGAATAAAATGGATCCGGACGATAACGAATGAGATATAGGCCTTTTTGCCTGCTGCCCTCCACGTTCGACCCAGATCATCGTGCCCTCACCGTTTTGGCCATATCTAACTCGTTTTAGATCCGAATGACCCGGTTTTTAAAACCCCTAGAAAGCTCATTTGAATGGCTACAATATGGACTTGCAACTTTTAGTATTTAACTGTGTTTAATAGGTGAAAATAGATTCCGAATCGTGCACCTTAAGCGGTTTCTCATTTTCAAGAGTAATCGTACAATCTGGCCTCTATATAGGAGCTAAAATGATGCAAAATTCATCATTTACCGCTCCAAAACATCACTGGGATGCTTTGGAATCATAAAATTTAGATTCCCTTCCGGAGCGTTTTTGGCCGAAACTCATAGGGGTACCACTAGGGCAAAAACTCATTTTTTCGGTCCGCCGGAGAGCGGCGGATTTGTACCTCCGGGGGACCATAATTATAGCTCTTGGAATATAATTTCATGCGGTGAAAGAATAAAATGGATCCGGACGATAACGAATGAGATATAGGCCTTTTTGCCTGCTGCCCTCCACGTTCGACCCAGATCATCGTGCCCTCACCGTTTTGGCCATATCTAACTCGTTTTAGATCCGAATGACCCGGTTTTAAAACCCCTAGAAAGCTCATTTGAATGGCTACAATATGGACTTGCAACTTTTAGTATTTAACTATGTTTAATAGGTGAAAATAGATTCCGAATCGGGCGCCTTAAGCGGTTTCTCATTTTCAAGAGTAATCGTACAATCTAGCCTCTATATAGGAGCTAAAATGATGCAAAATTCATCATTTACCGCTCCAAAACATCACTGGGATGCTTTGGAATAATAAAATTTAGATTCCCTTCCGGAGCGTTTTTGACCGAAACTCATATGGGTACCACTAGGGCAAAAACTCATTTTTTCGGTCCGCCGGAGAGCGGCGGATTTGTACCTCCGGGGGACCATAATTATAGCTCTTGGAATATAATTTCATGCGGTGAAAGAATAAAATGGATCCGGACGATAACGAATGAGATATAGGCCTTTTTGCCTGCTGCCCTCCACGTTCGACCCAGATTCCATCGTGCCCTCACCGTTTTGGCCATATCTAACTCGTTTTAGATCCGAATGACCCGGTTTTAAAACCCCTAGAAAGCTCATTTGAATGGCTACAATATGGACTTGCAACTTTTAGTATTTAACTGTGTTTATAGGTGAAAATAGATTCCGAATCGGGCACCTTAAGCGGTTTCTCATTTTCAAGAGTAATCGTACAATCTAGCCTCTATATAGGAGCTAAAATGATGCAAAATTCATCATTTACCGCTCCAAAACATCACTGGGATGCTTTGGAATAATAAAATTTAGAATCCCTTCCGGAGCGTTTTTGACCGAAACTCATATGGGTACCACTAGGGCAAAAACTCATTTTTTCGGTCCGCCGGAGAGCGGCGGATTTTGTACCTCCGAGGGACCATAATTATAGCTCTTGGAATATAATTTCATGCGGTGAAAGAATAAAATGGATCCGGACGATAACGAATGAGATATAGGCCTTTTTGCCTGCTGCCCTCCACGTTCGACCCAGATTCCATCGTGCCCTCACCGTTTTGGCCATATCTAACTCGTTTTAGATCCGAATGACCCGGTTTTAAAACCCCTAGAAAGCTCATTTGAATGGCTACAATATGGACTTGCAACTTTTAGTATTTAACTGTGTTTAATAGGTGAAAATAGATTCCGAATCGGGCACCTTAAGCGGTTTCTCATTTTCAAGAGTAATCGTACAATCTAGCCTCTATATAGGAGCTAAAAATGATGCAAAATTCATCATTTACCGCTCCAAAACATCACTGGGATGCTTTGGAATAATAAAATTTAGATTCCCTTCCGGAGCGTTTTTGACCGAAACACATATGGGTACCACTAGGGCAAAAACTCATTTTTTCGGTCCGCCGGAGAGCGGCGGATTTTGTACCTCCGGGGGACCATAATTATAGCTCTTGGAATATAATTTTATGCGGTGAAAGAATAAAATGGATCCGGACGACAACGAATGAGATATAGGCCTTTTTGCCTGCTGCCCTCCACGTTCGACCCAGATTCCATCGTGCCCTCACCGTTTTGGCCATATCTAACTCGTTTTAGATCCGAATGACCCGGTTTTAAAACCCCTAGAAAGCTCATTTGAATGGCTACAATATGGACTTGCCACTTTAGTATTTAACTGTGTTTAATAGGTGAAAATAGATTCCGAATCGGGCACCTTAAGCGGTTTCTCAATTTCAAGAGTAATCGTACAATCTAGCCTCTATATAGGAGCTAAAATGATGCAAAATTCATCATTTACCGCTCCAAAACATCACTGGGATGCTTTGGAATAATAAAATTTAGATTCCCTTCCGGAGCGTTTTTGACCGAAACTCATATGGGTACCACTAGGGCAAAAACTCATTTTTTCGGTCCGCCGGAGAGCGGCGGATTTTGTACCTCCGGGGGACCATAATTATAGCTCTTGGAATATAATTTCATGCGGTGAAAGAATAAAATGGATCCGGACGATAACGAATGAGATATAGGCCTTTTTGCCTGCTGCCCTCCACGTTCGACCCAGATTCCATCGTGCCCTCACCGTTTTGGCCATATCTAACTCGTTTTAGATCCGAATGACCCAGTTTTAAAACCCCTAGAAAGCACATTTGAATGGCTACAATATGGACTTGCAAATTTTAGTATTTGACTGTGTTTAATAGGTGAAAATAGATTCTGAATCGGGCACCTTAAGCGGTTTCTCATTTTCCGAAGTAATCGTACAATCTAGCCTCTATATAGGAGCTAAAATGATGCAAAATTCATCATGTACCGCTCCAAAACATCACTGGGATGCTTTGGAATAATAAAATTTAGATTCCCTTCCGGAGCGTTTTTGACCGAAACTCATATGGGTACCACTAGGGCAAAAACTCATTTTTTCGGTCCGCCGGAGAGCGGCGGATTTTGTACCTCCGGGGGACCATAATTATAGCTCTTGGAATATAATTTCATGCGGTGAAAGAATAAAATGGATCCGGACGATAACGAATGAGATATAGGCCTTTTTGCCTGCTGCCCTCCACGTTCGACCCAGATCATCGTGCCCTCACCGTTTTGGCCATATCTAACTCGTTTTAGATCCGAATGACCCGGTTTTAAAACCCCTAGAAAGCTCATTTGAATGGCTACAATATGGACTTGCAACTTTTAGTATTTAACTGTGTTTAATAGGTGAAAATAGATTCCGAATCGTGCACCTTAAGCGGTTTCTCATTTTCAAGAGTAATCGTACAATCTGGCCTCTATATAGGAGCTAAAATGATGCAAAATTCATCATTTACCGCTCCAAAACATCACTGGGATGCTTTGGAATCATAAAATTTAGATTCCCTTCCGGAGCGTTTTTGGCCGAAACTCATAGGGGTACCACTAGGGCAAAAACTCATTTTTTCGGTCCGCCGGAGAGCGGCGGATTTTGTACCTCGGGGGACCATAATTATAGCTCTTGGAATATAATTTCATGCGGTGAAAGAATAAAATGGATCCGGACGATAACGAATGAGATATAGGCCTTTTTGCCTGCTGCCCTCCACGTTCGACCCAGATTCCATCGTGCCCTCACCGTTTTGGCCATATCTAACTCGTTTTAGATCCGAATGACCCGGTTTTAAAACCCCTAGAAAGCTCATTTGAATGGCTACAATATGGACTTGCAACTTTTAGTATTTAACTGTGTTTAATAGGTGAAAATAGATTCCGAATCGGGCACCTTAAGCGGTTTCTCATTTTCAAGAGTAATCTTACAATCTAGCCTCTATATAGGAGCTAAAATGATGCAAAATTCATCATTTACCGCTCCAAAACATCACTGGGATGCTTTGGAATAATAAAATTTAGATTCCCTTCCGGAGCGTTTTTGACCGAAACTCATGGGGTACCACTAGGGCAAAAACTCATTTTTTCGGTCCGCCGGAGAGCGGCGGATTTTGTACCTCCGGGGGACCATAATTATAGCTCTTGGAATATAATTTCATGCGGTGAAAGAATAAAATGGATCCGGACGATAACGAATGAGATATAGGCCTTTTTGCCTGCTGCCCTCCACGTTCGACCCAGATCATCGTGCCCTCACCGTTTTGGCCATATCTAACTCGTTTTAGATCCGAATGACCCGGTTTTAAAACCCCTAGAAAGCTCATTTGAATGGCTACAATATGGACTTGCAACTTTTAGTATTTAACTGTGTTTAATAGGTAAAAATAGATTCCGAATCGGGCGCCTTAAGCGGTTTCTCATTTTCAAGAGTAATCGTACAATCTAGCCTCTATATAGGAGCTAAAATGATGCAAAATTCATCATTTACCGCTCCAAAACATCACTGGGATGCTTTGGAATAATAAAATTTAGATTCCCTTCCGGAGCGTTTTTGACCGAAACTCATATGGGTACCACTAGGGCAAAAACTCATTTTTTCGGTCCGCCGGAGAGCGGCGGATTTTGTACCTCCGGGGGACCATAATTATAGCTCTTGGAATATAATTTCATGCGGTGAAAGAATAAAATGGATCCGGACGATAACGAATGAGATATAGGCCTTTTTGCCTGCTGCCCTCCACGTTCGACCCAGATTCCATCGTGCCCTCACCGTTTTGGCCATATCTAACTCGTTTTAGATCCGAATGACCCGGTTTTAAAACCCCTAGAAAGCTCATTTGAATGGCTACAATATGGACTTGCAACTTTTAGTATTTAACTGTGTTTAATAGGTGAAAATAGATTCCGAATCGGGCACCTTAAGCGGTTTCTCATTTTCAAGAGTAATCGTACAATCTAGCCTCTATATAGGAGCTAAAATGATGCAAAATTCATCATTTACCGCTCCAAAACATCACTGGGATGCTTTGGAATAATAAAATTTAGATTCCCTTCCGGAGCGTTTTTGACCGAAACTCATATGGGTACCACTAGGGCAAAAACTCATTTTTTCGGTCCGCCGGAGAGCGGCGGATTTTGTACCTCCGGGGGACCATAATTATAGCTCTTGGAATATAATTTCATGCGGTGAAAGAATAAAATGGATCCGGACGATAACGAATGAGATATAGGCCTTTTTGCCTGCTGCCCTCCACGTTCGACCCAGATTCCATCGTGCCCTCACCGTTTTGGCCATATCTAACTCGTTTTAGATCCGAATGACCCGGTTTTAAAACCCCTAGAAAGCTCATTTGAATGGCTACAATATGGACTTGCAACTTTTAGTATTTAACTGTGTTTAATAGGTGAAAATAGATTCCGAATCGGGCACCTTAAGCGGTTTCTCATTTTCAAGAGTAATCGTACAATCTAGCCTCTATATAGGAGCTAAAATGATGCAAAATTCATCATTTACCGCTCCAAAACATCACTGGGATGCTTTGGAATAATAAAATTTAGATTCCCTTCCGGAGCGTTTTTGACCGAAACACATATGGGTACCACTAGGGCAAAAACTCATTTTTTCGGTCCGCCGGAGAGCGGCGGATTTTGTACCTCCGGGGGACCATAATTATAGCTCTTGGAATATAATTTTATGCGGTGAAAGAATAAAATGGATCCGGACGATAACGAATGAGATATAGGCCTTTTTGCCTGCTGCCCTCCACGTTCGACCCAGATTCCATCGTGCCCTCACCGTTTTGGCCATATCTAACTCGTTTAGATCCGAATGACCCGGTTTTAAAACCCCTAGAAAGCTCATTTGAATGGCTACAATATGGACTTGCCACTTTTAGTATTTAACTGTGTTTAATAGGTGAAAATAGATTCCGAATCGGGCACCTTAAGCGGTTTCTCAATTTCAAGAGTAATCGTACAATCTAGCCTCTATATAGGAGCTAAAATGATGCAAAATTCATCATTTACCGCTCCAAAACATCACTGGGATGCTTTGGAATAATAAAATTTAGATTCCCTTCCGGAGCGTTTTTGACCGAAACTCATATGGGTACCACTAGGGCAAAAACTCATTTTTTCGGTCCGCCGGAGAGCGGCGGATTTTGTACCTCCGGGGGACCATAATTATAGCTCTTGGAATATAATTTCATGCGGTGAAAGAATAAAATGGATCCGGACGATAACGAATGAGATATAGGCCTTTTTGCCTGCTGCCCTCCACGTTCGACCCAGATTCCATCGTGCCCTCACCGTTTTGGCCATATCTAACTCGTTTTAGATCCGAATGACCCAGTTTTAAAACCCCTAGAAAGCACATTTGAATGGCTACAATATGGACTTGCAAATTTTAGTATTTGACTGTGTTTAATAGGTGAAAATAGATTCTGAATCGGGCACCTTAAGCGGTTTCTCATATTCCGAAGTAATCGTACAATCTAGCCTCTATATAGGAGCTAAAATGATGCAAAATTCATCATGTACCGCTCCAAAACATCACTGGGATGCTTTGGAATAATAAAATTTAGATTCCCTTCCGGAGCGTTTTTGACCGAAACTCATATGGGTACCACTAGGGCAAAAACTCATTTTTTCGGTCCGCCGGAGAGCGGCGGATTTTGTACCTCCGGGGACCATAATTATAGCTCTTGGAATATAATTTCATGCGGTGAAAGAATAAAATGGATCCGGACGATAACGAATGAGATATAGGCCTTTTTGCCTGCTGCCCTCCACGTTCGACCCAGATTCCATCGTGCCCTCACCGTTTTGGCCATATCTAACTCGTTTTAGATCCGAATGACCCGGTTTTAAAACCCCTAGAAAGCTCATTTGAATGGCTACAATATGGACTTGCAACTTTTAGTATTTAACTGTGTTTAATAGGTGAAAATAGATTCCGAATCGGGCACCTTAAGCGGTTTCTCATTTTCAAGAGTAATCGTACAATCTAGCCTCTATATAGGAGCTAAAATGATGCAAAATTCATCATTTACCGCTCCAAAACATCACTGGGATGCTTTGGAATAATAAAATTTAGATTCCCTTCCGGAGCGTTTTTGACCGAAACACATATGGGTACCACTAGGGCAAAAACTCATTTTTTCGGTCCGCCGGAGAGCGGCGGATTTTGTACCTCCGGGGGACCATAATTATAGCTCTTGGAATATAATTTTATGCGGTGAAAGAATAAAATGGATCCGGACGATAACGAATGAGATATAGGCCTTTTTGCCTGCTGCCCTCCACGTTCGACCCAGATTCCATCGTGCCCTCACCGTTTTGGCCATATCTAACTCGTTTTAGATCCGAATGACCCGGTTTTAAAACCCCTAGAAAGCTCATTTGAATGGCTACAATATGGACTTGCCACTTTTAGTATTTAACTGTGTTTAATAGGTGAAAATAGATTCCGAATCGGGCACCTTAAGCGGTTTCTCAATTTCAAGAGTAATCGTACAATCTAGCCTCTATATAGGAGCTAAAATGATGCAAAATTCATCATTTACCGCTCCAAAACATCACTGGGATGCTTTGGAATAATAAAATTTAGATTCCCTTCCGGAGCGTTTTGACCGAAACTCATATGGGTACCACTAGGGCAAAAACTCATTTTTTCGGTCCGCCGGAGAGCGGCGGATTTTGTACCTCCGGGGGACCATAATTATAGCTCTTGGAATATAATTTCATGCGGTGAAAGAATAAAATGGATCCGGACGATAACGAATGAGATATAGGCCTTTTTGCCTGCTGCCCTCCACGTTCGACCCAGATTCCATCGTGCCCTCACCGTTTTGGCCATATCTAACTCGTTTTAGATCCGAATGACCCAGTTTTAAAACCCCTAGAAAGCACATTTGAATGGCTACAATATGGACTTGCAAATTTTAGTATTTGACTGTGTTTAATAGGTGAAAATAGATTCTGAATCGGGCACCTTAAGCGGTTTCTCATATTCCGAAGTAATCGTACAATCTAGCCTCTATATAGGAGCTAAAATGATGCAAAATTCATCATGTACCGCTCCAAAACATCACTGGGATGCTTTGGAATAATAAAATTTAGATTCCCTTCCGGAGCGTTTTTGACCGAAACTCATATGGGTACCACTAGGGCAAAAACTCATTTTTTCGGTCCGCCGGAGAGCGGCGGATTTTGTACCTCCGGGGGACCATAATTATAGCTCTTGGAATATAATTTCATGCGGTGAAAGAATAAAATGGATCCGGACGATAACGAATGAGATATAGGCCTTTTGCCTGCTGCCCTCCACGTTCGACCCAGATTCCATCGTGCCCTCACCGTTTTGGCCATATCTAACTCGTTTTAGATCCGAATGACCCGGTTTTAAAACCCCTAGAAAGCTCATTTGAATGGCTACAATATGGACTTGCAACTTTTAGTATTTAACTGTGTTTAATAGGTGAAAATAGATTCCGAATCGGGCACCTTAAGCGGTTTCTCATTTTCAAGAGTAATCGTACAATCTAGCCTCTATATAGGAGCTAAAATGATGCAAAATTCATCATTTACCGCTCCAAAACATCACTGGGATGCTTTGGAATAATAAAATTTAGATTCCCTTCCGAGCGTTTTTGACCGAAACTCATAGGGGTACCACTAGGGCAAAAACTCATTTTTTCGGTCCGCCGGAGAGCGGCGGATTTTGTACCTCCGGGGGACCATAATTATAGCTCTTGGAATATAATTTCATGCGGTGAAAGAATAAAATGGATCCGGACGATAACGAATGAGATATAGGCCTTTTTGCCTGCTGCCCTCCACGTTCGACCCAGATTCCATCGTGCCCTCACCGTTTTGGCCATATCTAACTCGTTTTAGATCCGAATGACCCGGTTTTAAAACCCCTAGAAAGCTCATTTGAATGGCTACAATATGGACTTGCAACTTTTAGTATTTAACTGTGTTTAATAGGTGAAAATAGATTCCGAATCGTGCACCTTAAGCGGTTTCTCATTTTCAAGAGTAATCGTACAATCTGGCCTCTATATAGGAGCTAAAATGATGCAAAATTCATCATTTACCGCTCCAAAACATCACTGGGATGCTTTGGAATCATAAAATTTAGATTCCCTTCCGGAGCGTTTTTGGCCGAAACTCATAGGGGTACCACTAGGGCAAAAATTCATTTTTTTCGGTCCGCCGGAGAGCGGCGGATTTTGTACCTCCGGGGACCATAATTATAGCTCTTGGAATATAATTTCATGCGGTGAAAGAATAAAATGGATCCGGACGATAACGAATGAGATATAGGCCTTTTTGCCTGCTGCCCTCCACGTTCGACCCAGATTCCATCGTGCCCTCACCGTTTTGGCCATATCTAACTCGTTTTAGATCCGAATGACCCGGTTTTAAAACCCCTAGAAAGCTCATTTGAATGGCTACAATATGGACTTGCAACTTTTAGTATTTAACTGTGTTTAATAGGTGAAAATAGATTCCGAATCGGA
>JANAFA010000090.1:0-118046 GCA_024222315.1 Thymus quinquecostatus
GCTCCTATATAGAGGCTTGATTGTACGATTACTCCGGAAAATGAGAAACCGCTTAAGGTGCCCAATTTGGATTCTATTTTCACCTAGTAAACACCAACAAATACCAAATTTCGCAATTCCATATCGTATCCTTACGAATGAGCTTTCTAGGGGTTTCAAAATCGGGTCATTCAGATCTAAAACGAGTTAGATATGGCCAAAACGGTGAGGGCGCGACGGAATCTGGGTTGAACAGGGAGGGCAGCTGGCAAAAAGGTCCATATCTCATTCGTTATCATCCGGATCCATTTCATTCTTTCACCGCATGCAAGTTTATTCCAAGAGCTATAATTATGGACCCCCGGAGGTGCAAAATCAGACGCTCCCTGGCGGGCCAAAAAAATGAGATTTCGCCCTAGTGGTACCCCTTAGAGTTTTGGTCAAAAACGCTCCGGAATGAGATCTAAATTTTATTATTCTAAATCTTCCCATTGATGTTTTGGAGTGAAAATATGATGAATTTGCATCATTCTAGCTCCTATATAGAGGCTAGATTGTACGATTACTCCGGAAAATGAGAAACCGCTTAAGGTGCCCATTTCGGATTCTATTTTAACCCAGTAAACACCGTCAAATACCAAATTTTGCAAGTCCATATCGTAGCCTTCCAAATGAGCTTTCTCGGGGTTTAAAAATTGGGTCATTCGGATCTAAAACGAGTTAGATATGGCCAAAAGGGTGAGGGCGCGACGGAATCTAGGTCGAACGGGGAGGGCAGCAGGCAAAAAGGCCCATATCTCATTCGTTATCGTCCGGATCCATTTCATTCTTTCACGTCGTGCCATATTATTCCAAGAGCTATCATTATGGACCCACGGAGGTGCAAAATCCGATGCTCCCCCGGAGAGCTGAAAAAATGAGATTTCGCCCTAGTGGTACCCCTTAGAGTTTTGGTCAAAAACGCTCCGGAATGAGATCTAAATTTGATTATTCTAAATCTTCCCATTGATGTTTTGGAGCGGTATATGATGAATTTTGCATCATTCTAGGTCCTATATAGAGGCTAGATTGTACGATTACTCCGGAAAATGAGAAACCGCTTAAGGTGACCATTTCTGATTCTATTTTCACCCAGTAAACACCGTCAAATACCAAATTTAGCAATTCCATATCGTAGCCTTCCGAATGACCTTTCTAGGGGTTTCAAAATCGGGTCATTCGGATCTAAAACGAGTTAGATATGGCCAAAAGGGTGAGGGCGCGACGGAATCTGGGTCGAACGGGGATGGCAGCAGGCAAAAAGGCCCATATCTCATTCGTTATCGTCCGGATCCGTTTAATTCTTTCACGTCGTGCCATTTTATTCCAAGAGCTATAATTATGGACCCCCGGAGGTGCAAAATACGACGCTCCCCAAAGCGCCGAAAAAATGAGATTTCGCCCTAGTGGTACCCCTTAAAGTTTAGGTCAAAAACGCTCCGGAATGAGATCTAAATTTGATTATTCTAAATCTTCCCATTGACGTTTTGGAGTGGTATATGATGAATTTTGCATCATTCTAGCTCCTATATAGATGCTAGATTGTTCGATTACTCCGGAAAATGAGAAACCGCTTAAGGTGACCATTTCGGATTCTGTTTTCACCCAGTAAACACCGTCAAATACCAAATTTCGCAAGTCCATATTGTAGCCTTCCAAATGAGCTTTCTAGGGGTTTCAAAATTGGGTCATTCGGATCTAAAACGAGTTAGATATGGCCAAAAGGGTGAGGGCGCGACGGAATCTGGGTCGAACGGGGAGGGCAGCAGGCAAAAAGGCCCATATCTCATTCGTTATCGTCCGGATCCATTTCATTCTTTCACGTCGTGCCATTTTATTCCAAGAGCTATAATTATGGACCCCCCGGAGGTGCAAAATCCGACGCTCCCCGGAGCACCGAAAAAATGAGATTTCGCCCTAGTGGTACCCCTTAGAGTTTTGGTCAAAAACGCTCCGGAATGAGATCTAAATTTTATTATTCTAAATCTCCCATTGATGTTTTGGAGCGGTATATGATGAATTTTGAATAATTCTAGCTCCTATATCGAAGCTAGATTGTACGATTACTCCGGAAAATGAGAAACTGCTTAAGGTGCCCAATTTGGATTCTATTTTCACCTGGTAAACATCTAAAAATACCAAATTTCGCAATTCCATATCGTAGCCTTTCGAATGACCTTTCTAGGGGTTTCAAAATCGGGTCATTCGGATCTAAAACGAGTTAGATATGGCCAAAAAGGTGAGGGCACGACGGAATCTGGGTCGAACTGGGAGGGCAGCAGGCAAAAAGGTCCATATCTCATTCGTTATCATCCGGATCCATTTCATTATTTCACCGCATGCAATTTTATTCCAAGAGCTATAATTATGGACCCCCGGATGTGCAAAATCCGACGCTCCCTGGCGGGCCAAAAAAAAAATGAGATTTTGCCCTAGTGGTACACCTTAGAGTTTTGGTCAAAAACGCTCCGGAATGAGATCTAAATTGTATTATTCCTAATCATCCCAGTGATATTTTGGAGCGGTATATGATAAATTTTGCATCATTCTAGCTCCTATATAGAGGCTTGATTGTACGATTACTCCGGAAAATGAGAAACCGCTTAAGGTGCCCAATTTGGATTCTATTTTCACCTAGTAAACACCAACAAATACCAAATTTCGCAATTCCATATCGTATCCTTACGAATGAGCTTTCTAGGGGTTTCAAAATCGGGTCATTCAGATCTAAAACGAGTTAGATATGGCCAAAACGGTGAGGGCGCGACGGAATCTGGGTTGAACAGGGAGGGCAGCTGGCAAAAAGGTCCATATCTCATTCGTTATCATCCGGATCCATTTCATTCTTTCACCGCATGCAAGTTTATTCCAAGAGCTATAATTATGGACCCCCGGAGGTGCAAAATCAGACGCTCCCTGGCGGGCCAAAAAAATGAGATTTCGCCCTAGTGGTACCCCTTAGAGTTTTGGTCAAAAACGCTCCGGAATGAGATCTAAATTTTATTATTCTAAATCTTCCCATTGATGTTTTGGAGTGAAAATATGATGAATTTGCATCATTCTAGCTCCTATATAGAGGCTAGATTGTACGATTACTCCGGAAAATGAGAAACCGCTTAAGGTGCCCATTTCGGATTCTATTTTAACCCAGTAAACACCGTCAAATACCAAATTTTGCAAGTCCATATCGTAGCCTTCCAAATGAGCTTTCTCGGGGTTTAAAAATTGGGTCATTCGGATCTAAAACGAGTTAGATATGGCCAAAAGGGTGAGGGCGCGACGGAATCTAGGTCGAACGGGGAGGGCAGCAGGCAAAAAGGCCCATATCTCATTCGTTATCGTCCGGATCCATTTCATTCTTTCACGTCGTGCCATATTATTCCAAGAGCTATCATTATGGACCCACGGAGGTGCAAAATCCGATGCTCCCCGGAGAGCTGAAAAAATGAGATTTCGCCCTAGTGGTACCCCTTAGAGTTTTGGTCAAAAACGCTCCGGAATGAGATCTAAATTTGATTATTCTAAATCTTCCCATTGATGTTTTGGAGCGGTATATGATGAATTTTGCATCATTCTAGGTCCTATATAGAGGCTAGATTGTACGATTACTCCGGAAAATGAGAAACCGCTTAAGGTGACCATTTCTGATTCTATTTTCACCCAGTAAACACCGTCAAATACCAAATTTAGCAATTCCATATCGTAGCCTTCCGAATGACCTTTCTAGGGGTTTCAAAATCGGGTCATTCGGATCTAAAACGAGTTAGATATGGCCAAAAGGGTGAGGGCGCGACGGAATCTGGGTCGAACGGGGATGGCAGCAGGCAAAAAGGCCCATATCTCATTCGTTATCGTCCGGATCCGTTTAATTCTTTCACGTCGTGCCATTTTATTCCAAGAGCTATAATTATGGACCCCCGGAGGTGCAAAATACGACGCTCCCCAAAGCGCCGAAAAAATGAGATTTCGCCCTAGTGGTACCCCTTAAAGTTTAGGTCAAAAACGCTCCGGAATGAGATCTAAATTTGATTATTCTAAATCTTCCCATTGACGTTTTGGAGTGGTATATGATGAATTTTGCATCATTCTAGCTCCTATATAGATGCTAGATTGTTCGATTACTCCGGAAAATGAGAAACCGCTTAAGGTGACCATTTCGGATTCTGTTTTCACCCAGTAAACACCGTCAAATACCAAATTTCGCAAGTCCATATTGTAGCCTTCCAAATGAGCTTTCTAGGGGTTTCAAAATTGGGTCATTCGGATCTAAAACGAGTTAGATATGGCCAAAAGGGTGAGGGCGCGACGGAATCTGGGTCGAACGGGGAGGGCAGCAGGCAAAAAGGCCCATATCTCATTCGTTATCGTCCGGATCCATTTCATTCTTTCACGTCGTGCCATTTTATTCCAAGAGCTATAATTATGGACCCCCGGAGGTGCAAAATCCGACGCTCCCCGGAGCACCGAAAAAATGAGATTTCGCCCTAGTGGTACCCCTTAGAGTTTTGGTCAAAAACGCTCCGGAATGAGATCTAAATTTTATTATTCTAAATCTCCCATTGATGTTTTGGAGCGGTATATGATGAATTTTGAATAATTCTAGCTCCTATATCGAAGCTAGATTGTACGATTACTCCGGAAAATGAGAAACTGCTTAAGGTGCCCAATTTGGATTCTATTTTCACCTGGTAAACATCTAAAAATACCAAATTTCGCAATTCCATATCGTAGCCTTTCGAATGACCTTTCTAGGGGTTTCAAAATCGGGTCATTCGGATCTAAAACGAGTTAGATATGGCCAAAAAGGTGAGGGCACGACGGAATCTGGGTCGAACTGGGAGGGCAGCAGGCAAAAAGGTCCATATCTCATTCGTTATCATCCGGATCCATTTCATTATTTCACCGCATGCAATTTTATTCCAAGAGCTATAATTATGGACCCCCGGATGTGCAAAATCCGACGCTCCCTGGCGGGCCAAAAAAAAAATGAGATTTTGCCCTAGTGGTACACCTTAGAGTTTTGGTCAAAAACGCTCCGGAATGAGATCTAAATTGTATTATTCCTAATCATCCCAGTGATATTTTGGAGCGGTATATGATAAATTTTGCATCATTCTAGCTCCTATATAGAGGCTTGATTGTACGATTACTCCGGAAAATGAGAAACCGCTTAAGGTGCCCAATTTGGATTCTATTTTCACCTAGTAAACACCAACAAATACCAAATTTCGCAATTCCATATCGTATCCTTACGAATGAGCTTTCTAGGGGTTTCAAAATCGGGTCATTCAGATCTAAAACGAGTTAGATATGGCCAAAACGGTGAGGGCGCGACGGAATCTGGGTTGAACAGGGAGGGCAGCTGGCAAAAAGGTCCATATCTCATTCGTTATCATCCGGATCCATTTCATTCTTTCACCGCATGCAAGTTTATTCCAAGAGCTATAATTATGGACCCCCGGAGGTGCAAAATCAGACGCTCCCTGGCGGGCCAAAAAAATGAGATTTCGCCCTAGTGGTACCCCTTAGAGTTTTGGTCAAAAACGCTCCGGAATGAGATCTAAATTTTATTATTCTAAATCTTCCCATTGATGTTTTGGAGTGAAAATATGATGAATTTGCATCATTCTAGCTCCTATATAGAGGCTAGATTGTACGATTACTCCGGAAAATGAGAAACCGCTTAAGGTGCCCATTTCGGATTCTATTTTAACCCAGTAAACACCGTCAAATACCAAATTTTGCAAGTCCATATCGTAGCCTTCCGAATGAGCTTTCTCGGGGTTTAAAAATTGGGTCATTCGGATCTAAAACGAGTTAGATATGGCCAAAAGGGTGAGGGCGCGACGGAATCTAGGTCGAACGGGGAGGGCAGCAGGCAAAAAGGCCCATATCTCATTCGTTATCGTCCGGATCCATTTCATTCTTTCACGTAGTGCCATATTATTCCAAGAGCTATCATTATGGACCCACGGAGGTGCAAAATCCGATGCTCCCCGGAGAGCTGAAAAAATGAGATTTCGCCCTAGTGGTACCCCTTAGAGTTTTGGTCAAAAACGCTCCGGAATGAGATCTAAATTTGATTATTCTAAATCTTCCCATTGATGTTTTGGAGCGGTATATGATGAATTTTGCATCATTCTAGGTCCTATATAGAGGCTAGATTGTACGATTACTCCGGAAAATGAGAAACCGCTTAAGGTGACCATTTCTGATTCTATTTTCACCCAGTAAACACCGTCAAATACCAAATTTAGCAATTCCATATCGTAGCCTTCCGAATGACCTTTCTAGGGGTTTCAAAATCGGGTCATTCGGATCTAAAACGAGTTAGATATGGCCAAAAGGGTGAGGGCGCGACGGAATCTGGGTCGAACGGGGATGGCAGCAGGCAAAAAGGCCCATATCTCATTCGTTATCGTCCGGATCCGTTTAATTCTTTCACGTCGTGCCACTTTATTCCAAGAGCTATAATTATGGACCCCCGGAGGTGCAAAATACGACGCTCCCCAAAGCGCCGAAAAAATGAGATTTCGCCCTAGTGGTACCCCTTAAAGTTTAGGTCAAAAACGCTCCGGAATGAGATCTAAATTTGATTATTCTAAATCTTCCCATTGACGTTTTGGAGTGGTATATGATGAATTTTGCATCATTCTAGCTCCTATATAGATGCTAGATTGTTCGATTACTCCGGAAAATGAGAAACCGCTTAAGGTGACCATTTCGGATTCTGTTTTCACCCAGTAAACACCGTCAAATACCAAATTTCGCAAGTCCATATTGTAGCCTTCCAAATGAGCTTTCTAGGGGTTTCAAAATTGGGTCATTCGGATCTAAAACGAGTTAGATATGGCCAAAAGGGTGAGGGCGCGACGGAATCTGGGTCGAACGGGGAGGGCAGCAGGCAAAAAGGCCCATATCTCATTCGTTATCGTCCGGATCCATTTCATTCTTTCACGTCGTGCCATTTTATTCCAAGAGCTATAATTATGGACCCCCGGAGGTGCAAAATCCGACGCTCCCCGGAGCACCGAAAAAATGAGATTTCGCCCTAGTGGTACCCCTTAGAGTTTTGGTCAAAAACGCTCCGGAATGAGATCTAAATTTTATTATTCTAAATCTCCCATTGATGTTTTGGAGCGGTATATGATGAATTTTGAATAATTCTAGCTCCTATATCGAAGCTAGATTGTACGATTACTCCGGAAAATGAGAAACTGCTTAAGGTGCCCAATTTGGATTCTATTTTCACCTGGTAAACATCTAAAAATACCAAATTTCGCAATTCCATATCGTAGCCTTTCGAATGACCTTTCTAGGGGTTTCAAAATCGGGTCATTCGGATCTAAAACGAGTTAGATATGGCCAAAAAGGTGAGGGCACGACGGAATCTGGGTCGAACTGGGAGGGCAGCAGGCAAAAAGGTCCATATCTCATTCGTTATCATCCGGATCCATTTCATTATTTCACCGCATGCAATTTTATTCCAAGAGCTATAATTATGGACCCCCGGATGTGCAAAATCCGACGCTCCCTGGCGGGCCAAAAAAAAATGAGATTTTGCCCTAGTGGTACACCTTAGAGTTTTGGTCAAAAACGCTCCGGAATGAGATCTAAATTGTATTATTCCTAATCATCCCAGTGATATTTTGGAGCGGTATATGATAAATTTTGCATCATTCTAGCTCCTATATAGAGGCTTGATTGTACGATTACTCCGGAAAATGAGAAACCGCTTAAGGTGCCCAATTTGGATTCTATTTTCACCTAGTAAACACCAACAAATACCAAATTTCGCAATTCCATATCGTATCCTTACGAATGAGCTTTCTAGGGGTTTCAAAATCGGGTCATTCAGATCTAAAACGAGTTAGATATGGCCAAAACGGTGAGGGCGCGACGGAATCTGGGTTGAACAGGGAGGGCAGCTGGCAAAAAGGTCCATATCTCATTCGTTATCATCCGGATCCATTTCATTCTTTCACCGCATGCAAGTTTATTCCAAGAGCTATAATTATGGACCCCCGGAGGTGCAAAATCAGACGCTCCCTGGCGGGCCAAAAAAAATGAGATTTCGCCCTAGTGGTACCCCTTAGAGTTTTGGTAAAAAACGCTCCGGAATGAGATCTAAATTTTATTATTCTAAATCTTCCCATTGATGTTTTGGAGTGAAATATGATGAATTTGCATCATTCTAGCTCCTATATAGAGGCTAGATTGTACGATTACTCCGGAAAATGAGAAACCGCTTAAGGTGCCCATTTCGGATTCTATTTTAACCCAGTAAACACCGTCAAATACCAAAATTTGCAAGTCCATATCGTAGCCTTCCGAATGAGCTTTCTCGGGGTTTAAAAATTGGGTCATTCGGATCTAAAACGAGTTAGATATGGCCAAAAGGGTGAGGGCGCGACGGAATCTAGGTCGAACGGGGAGGGCAGCAGGCAAAAAGGCCCATATCTCATTCGTTATCGTCCGGATCCATTTCATTCTTTCACGTCGTGCCATATTATTCCAAGAGCTATAATTATGGACCCACGGAGGTGCAAAATCCGATGCTCCCCGGAGAGCTGAAAAAATGAGATTTCGCCCTAGTGGTACCCCTTAGAGTTTTGGTCAAAAACGCTCCGGAATGAGATCTAAATTTGATTATTCTAAATCTTCCCATTGATGTTTTGGAGCGGTATATGATGAATTTTGCATCATTCTAGCTCCTATATAGAGGCTAGATTGTACGATTACTCCGGAAAATGAGAAACCGCTTAAGGTGACCATTTCTGATTCTATTTTCACCCAGTAAACACCGTCAAATACCAAATTTAGCAATTCCATATCGTAGCCTTCCGAATGACCTTTCTAGGGGTTTCAAAATCGGGTCATTCGGATCTAAAACGAGTTAGATATGGCCAAAAGGGTGAGGGCGCGACGGAATCAGGGTCGAACGGGGATGGCAGCAGGCAAAAAGGCCCATATCTCATTCGTTATCGTCCGGATCCGTTTAATTCTTTCACGTCGTGCCATTTTATTCCAAGAGCTATAATTATGGACCCCCGGAGGTGCAATATACGACACTCCCCAAAGCGCCGAAAAAATGAGATTTCGCCCTAGTGGTACCCCTTAAAGTTTAGGTCAAAAACGCTCCGGAATGAGATCTAAATTTGATTATTCTAAATCTTCCCATTGACGTTTTGGAGTGGTATATGATGAATTTTGCATCATTCTAGCTCCTATATAGATGCTAGATTGTTCGATTACTCCGGAAAATGAGAAACCGCTTAAGGTGACCATTTCGGATTCTGTTTTCACCCAGTAAACACCGTCAAATACCAAATTTCGCAAGTCCATATTGTAGCCTTCCAAATGAGCTTTCTAGGGGTTTCAAAATTGGGTCATTCGGATCTAAAACGAGTTAGATATGGCCAAAAGGGTGAGGGCGCGACGGAATCTGGGTCGAACGGGGAGGGCAGCAGGCAAAAAGGCCCATATCTCATTCGTTATCGTCCGGATCCATTTCATTCTTTCACGTCGTGCCATTTTATTCCAAGAGCTATAATTATGGACCCCCGGAGGTGCAAAATCCGACGCTCCCCGGAGCACCGAAAAAATGAGATTTCGCTCTAGTGGTACCCCTTAGAGTTTTGGTCAAAAATGCTCCGGAATGAGATCTAAATTTTATTATTCTAAATCTTCCCATTGATGTTTTGGAGCGGTATATGATGAATTTTGAATAATTCTAGCTCCTATATCGAAGCAAGATTGTACGATTACTCCGGAAAATGAGAAACCGCTTAAGGTGCCCAATTTGGATTCTATTTTCACCTGGTAAACATCTACAAATACCAAATTTCGCAATTCCATATCGTAGCCTTTCGAATGACCTTTCTAGGGGTTTCAAAATCGGGTCATTCGGATCTAAAATGAGTTAGATATGGCCATAACGGTGAGGGCACGACGGAATCTGGGTCGAACTGGGAGGGCAGCAGGCAAAAAGGTCCATATCTCATTCGTTATCATCCGGATCCATTTCATTCTTTCACCGCATGCAATTTTATTCCAAGAGATATAAATATGGGCCCCCGGAAGTGCAAAATCCGACGCTCCCTGGCGGGCCAAAAAAAATCAGATTTCGCCCTAGTGGTACCCCTTAGAGTTTTGGTCAAAAACGCTCCGGAATGTCTAAATTTTATTATTCTAAATCTTCCCATTGATGGTTTGGAGCGGTATATGATGAATTTTGCATAACTCTAGCTCCTATATCAAGGCTAGATTGTACGATTACTCCGGAAAATGAGAAACCGCTTAAGGTGCCCAATTTTGATTCTATTTTCACCTGGTAAACATCTAAAAATACAAAATTTCGCAATTCCATGTCGTAAGCTTTCGAATGAGCTTTCTAGGGGTTTCAAAATCGGGTCATTCGGATCTAAAACGAGTTAGATATGGCCAAAACGGTGAGGGCGCGATGGAATCTGGGTCGAACAGGGAGGGCAGCAGGCAAAAAGGTCCATATCTCATTCGTTATCATCCGGATCCATTTCATTCTTTCAGTGCATGCAATTTTATTCCAAGAGCTTATGGACCCCCGGAGGTGCAAAATCCGACGCTCCCTGGCGGGCCAAAAAAAATGAGATTTCGCCCTAGTGGTACACCTTAGAGTTTTGGTCAAAAACGCTCCAGAATGAGATCTAAATTGTATTATTCCAAATCATCCCAGTGATATTTTGGAGCGGAATATGATAAATTTTGCATCATTCTAGCTCCTATATAGAGGCTAGATTGTACGATTACTCCGGAAAATGAGAAACCGCTTAAGGAGGCCAATTTGGATTCTATTTTCACCTAGTAAACACAAACAAATACCAAATTTTGCAAATCCATATCGTAGCCTTTCGAATGAGCTTTCTAGGGGTTTCAAAATTGGGTCATTCGGATCTAAAACGAGTTAGATATGGCCAAAACGGTGAAGGCGAGCGGAATCTGGGTCGAACGGGGAGGACAGCAGGCAAAAAGGCCCATATCTCATTCGTTATCATCCGGATCCATTTAATTCTTTCACGTCGTGCAATTTTAGTCCAAGAGCTATATTTATGGACCCCCGGAGGTGCAAAATCCGACGCTCCCCGGAGCGCCGAAAAAATGAGATTTCGCCCTAGTGGTACCCCTTAGAGTTTTGGTAAAAAACGCTCCGGATTGAAATCTAAATTTTATTATTCTAAATCTTCCCATTGATGTTTTGGAGCGGTATATGATGAATTTTGCATCATTCTAGCTCCTATATAGAGGCAAGATTGTACGATTACTCCGGGAAAATGAGAATCCGCTTAAGGTGCCCATTTCGGATTCTATTTTCACCCAGTAAACACCGTCAAATACCAAATTTCGCAAGTCCAAATTGTAGCCTTCCGAATTTGCTTTCTGGGTGTTTCAAAATCGGTTCATTCGGATCTAAAACGAGTTAGATATGGCCAATATGGTGAGGGCGCGACGGAATCAGGGTCGAACTGGGAGGGCAGCAGGCAAAAAGGCCCATATCTCATTTGTTATCGTCCGGATCCATTTAATTCCTTCCCGTCGTGCAATTTTATTCCAAGAGCTATAATTATGGACCCCCGGCGGTGCAAAATCCGACGCTCCCCGGAGGGCCGAAAAAATGAGATTTCGCCCTAGTGGTACCCTTAGAGTTTTGGTCAAAAACGCTACGGAATGAGATCTAAATTTTATTATTCTAAATCTTCCCATTGATATTTTGGAGCGGTATATGATGAATTTTGCATCATTCTAGCTCCTATATAGAGGCTAGATTGTACGATTACTCCGGAAAATGAGAAACCGCTTAAGGTGCCCATTTTGGATAATATTTTCACCCAGTAAACACTGTCAAATACCAAATTTTGCAAGTCCATATCGTAGCCTTCCGAATGAGCTTTCTAGGGGTTTAAAAATCGGGTCATTTGGATCTAAAACGAGTTAGATATGGCCAAAAGGGTGAGGGCGCGACGAAATCTGGGTCGAACGGGGAGGGCAGCAGGCAAAAAGGCCCATATCTCATTCGTTATCGTCCGGATACATTTGATTCTTTCACGTCGTGCAATTTTATTCCAAGAGCTATAAATTATGAACCCCCGGAGGTGCAAAATCCGACGCTCCCTGGAGCGCCAAAAAAATGAGATTTCGCCCTAGTGGTACCCCTTAGATATTTGGTAAAAAACGCTACGGAATGAGATCTAAATTTTATTATTCTAAATCTTCCCATTGATGTTTTGGAGCGTTATATGATGAATTTTGCATCATTCTAGCTCCTATATAGAGGCTAGATTGTACAATTACTCCGGAAAATGAGAAACCGCTTAAGGTGCCCATTTCAGATTCTATTTTCACCTAGAAAATACCGTTAAATACCAAATTTCAAATGTCCTATCGTAGCCTTCCGAATGAGCTTTCTAGGGGTTTAAAAATCGGGTCATTCGGATCTAAAACGAGTCAGATATGGCCAAAAGAGTGAGGGCGCGACGGAATATGGGTCGAACGGGGGAGGGCAGCAGGCAAAAAGGCCCATATCTCATTCGTTATCGTCCGGATCCATTTAATTCCTTCCCGTTGTGCAATTTTATTCCAAGAGCTATAATTATGGACCCCCGGAGGTGCAAAATCCGACGCTCCCCGGAGCGCCGAAAAAATGAGATTTCGCCCTAGTGGTACCCCTTAGAGTTTTGGTCAAAAACGCTACGGAATGAGATCTAAATTTTATTATTCTAAATCTTCCCATTGATGTTTGGGAGCGGTATATGATGAATTTTGCATCATTCTAGCTCCTATATAGAGGCTAGATTGTACAATTACTCCGGAAAATGAGAAACCGCTTAAGGTGCCCATTTCAGATTCTATTTTCACCTAGTAAATACCGTTAAATACCAAATTTCAAAAGTCCATATTGTAGCCTTCCAAATGAGCTTTCTAATGGTTTAAAAATCGGGTTATTCGGATCTAAAACGAGTTAGATATGGCCAAAAGAGTGAGGGCGCGACGGAATATGGGTCGAACGGGGAGGCAGCAGGCAAATAGGCCCATATCTCATTCGTTATCGTCCGGATCCATTTAATTCCTTCCCGTTGTGCAATTTTATTCCAAGAGCTATAATTATGGACCCCCGGAGGTGCAAAATCCGACGCTCCCCGGAGCGCCGAAAAAATGAGATTTCGCCCTAGTGGTACCCCTTAGAATTTTGGTCAAAAACGCTACGGAATGAGATCTAAATTTTATTATTCTAAATCTTCCCATTGATGTTTCGGAGCGGTATATGATGAATTTTGCATCATTCTAGCTCCTATATAAAGGCTAGATTGTACGATTACTCCGGAAAATGAGAAACCGCTTAAGGTGCCCATTTCGGATTCTATTTTCACCTTAAACACCGTCAATTACAAAATTTTGCAAGTCCATTTTGTAGCCTTTCGAATGAGCTTTCTAGGGGTTTAAAAATCAGGTCATTCGGATATTAAACGAGTTAGATATAGACAAAACGGTGAGGGCGCGACGGAATCTGGGTCGAACAGGGAGGGCAGCAGGCAAAAAGGCCCATATCTCATTTGTTATCATCCGAATACATTTAATTCTTTCACTTCATGCAATTTTATTCCGAGAGCTATAATTATGGATCCCCGGCGGTGCAAAATCCGACGCTCCCCGGAGGGCCGAAAAAATGAGATTTCGCCCTTGTGGTACCCCTTAGAGTTCTGGTCAATAACGCTCCGGATTGAGATCTAAATTTTATTATTCTAAATCTTCCCATTGATGTTTTGGAGCATTATATGATGAATTTTGCATCATTCTAGCTCCTATATAGAGGCTAGATTGTACGATTACTCCGGAAAATGAGGAAACCGCTTACGGTGCCCATTTCAGATTCTATTTTCACCCAGTAAACACCGTTAAATACAAAATTTCTAAAGACCATATCGTATCCTTTCGAATGAGCTTTCTAGGGGTTAAAAATCGGGTCATTCTGATATAAAACGAGTTAGATATGGCCAAAACGGTGAAGGCGCGACGGAATCTGGGTCGAACAGGGAGGGTAGCAGGCAAAAAGGCCCATATCTCATTCGTTATCGTCCGAACCCATTTAATTCTGTCACGTCTTGCAATTTAATTCCATGAGCTATAATTATGAATCCCCAGCAGTGCAAAAATCCGACGCTCCCCGGAGGGCCGAAAAAATGAGATTCCGCCCAAGTGGTACACCCCTTAGAGTTTTGGTCAATAACGCTCCGGATTGAGATCTAAATTTTATTATTCTAAATCTTCCAATTGATGTTTTGGAGCGTTATATGATGAATTTTGCATCATTCTAGCTCCTATATAGAGGCTAGATTGTACGATTACTCCGGAAAATGAGAAACCGCTTAAGGTGCCTATTTTGGATTCTATTTTCACCCAGTAAACACCGTCAAATACCAAATTTTGCAAGTCCATATCGTAGCCTTCCGAATGAGCTTTCTAGGGGTTTCAAAATCGGGTAATTCAGATCTAAAACGAGTTATATATGGCCCAAAAGGGTGAGGGCGCGACGGAATCTGGGTCGAACGGGGAGGGCAGCAGGCAAAAAGGCCCATATCTCATTCGTTATCGTCCGGATCCATTTCATTCTTTCACGTCGTGCCATTTTATTCCAAGAGCTATAATTATGGACCCCCGGAGGTGCAAAATCCGACGCTCCCCGGAGCGCCGAAAAAATGAGATTTCGCCCTAGTGGTACCCCTTAGAATTTTGGTCAAAAATGCTACGGAATGAGATCTAAATTTTATTATTCTAAATCTTCCCATTGATGTTTTAGAGCGGTATATGATGAATTTTGCATCATTCTAGCTCCTATATAGAGGCTAGATTGTACGATTACTCCGGAAAATGAGAAACCGTTTACGGTGCCCATTTCAGATTCTATTTTCACCCAGTAAACACCGTTAAATACAAAATTTCTAAAGTCCATATTGTATCCTTTCGAATGAGCTTTCTAGGGGTTTAAAAATCGGGTCATTCGGATATAAAACGAGTTAGATATGGCCAAAACGGTGAAGGCGCGACGGAATCTGGGTCGAACAGGGAGGGTAGCAGGCAAAAAGGCCCATATCTCATTTGTTATCATCCGAATCCATTTAATTCTTTCACTTCATGCAATTTTATTCCGAGAGCTATAATTATGAATCCCCGGCGGTGCAAAATCCGACGCTCCCCGGAGGGCCGAAAAAATGAGATTTCGCCCTAGTGGTACCCCTTAAAGTTTTGGTCAATAACGCTCCGGATTGAGATCTAAATTTTATTATTCTAAATCTTCCCATTGATGTTTTGGAGCGTTATATGATGAATTTTGCATCATTCTAGCTCCTATATAGAGGCTAGATTGTATGATTACTCCGGGAAAATGAGAAACCGCTTACGGTGCCCATTTCAGATTCTATTTTCACCCAGTAAACACCGTTAAATATAAAATTTCTAAAGTCCATATCGTATCCTTTTGAATGAGATTTCTAGGGGTTTAAAAATCGGGTCATTCGGATATAAAACGAGTTAGATATGGCCAAAACGGTGAAGGCGCGACGGAATCTGGGCCGAACAGGGAGGGTAGCAGGCAAAAAGGCCCATATCTCATTTGTTATCATCCGAATCCATTTAATTCATTCACTTCATGCAATTTTATTCCAAGAGCTTTAATTATGGATCCCCGGCGGTGCAAAATCTGACGCTCCCCGGAAGGCCGAAAAAATGAGATTTCGCCCCAGTGGTACCCCTTAGAGTTTTGGTCAATAACGCTCCGGATTGAGATCTAAATTTTATTATTCTAAATCTTCCCATTTATGTTTTGGAGCGTTATATGATGAATTTTGCATCATTCTAGCTCCTATATAGAGGCTAGATTGTACGATTACTCCGGAAAATGAGAAACCGCTTACGGTGCCCATTTCAGATTCTATTTTCACCCAGTAAACACCGTTAAATACAAAATTTCTAAAGTCCATATCGTATCCTTTCGAATGAGCTTTCTAGGGGTTTCAAAATCGGGTGATTCAGATCTAAAACGAGTTAGATATGGCCAAAAGGGTGAGGGCGCGACGGAATCTGGGTCGAACGGGGAGGGCAGCAGGCAAAAAGGCCCATATCTCATTCGTTATCGTCCGAACCCATTTAATTCTGTCACGTCATGCAATTTTATTCCAAGAGCTATAATTATGAATCCCCGACAGTGCAAAATCCGACGCTCCCCTGAGGGCCGAAAAAATGAGATTTCGCCCTAGTGGTACACCCCTTAGAGTTTTGGTCAAAAACGCTCCGGATTGAGATCTAAATTTTATTATTCTAAATCTTCCCATTGATGTTTTGGAGCGGTATATGATGAATTTTGCATCATTCTAGCTCCTATATAGAGGCTAGATAGTACGATTACTCCGGAAAATGAGAAACCGCTTAAGGTGCCCATTTTGGATAATATTTTCACCCAGTAAACACTGTCAAATACCAAATTTTGCAAGTCCATATCGTAGCATTCCGAATGAGTTTTCTAGGGGTTTAAAAATCGGGTCATTTGGATCTAAAACGAGTTAGATATGGCAAAAAGGGTGAGGGCGCGACAAAATCTGGGTCGAACGGGGAGGGCATCAGGCAAAAAGGCCCATATCTCATTCGTTATCGTCCGGATACATTTGATTCTTTCACGTCGTGCAATTTTATTCCAAGAGCTATAAATTATGGACCCCCGGAGGTGCAAAATCCGACGCTCCCTGGAGCGCCAAAAAAATGAGATTTCGCCCTAGTGGTACCCCTTAGAGTTTTGGTCAAAAACGCTACGGAATGAGATCTAAATTTTATTATTCTAAATCTTCCCATTGATGTTTTGGAGCGTTATATGATGAATTTTGCATCATTCTAGCTCTTATATAGAGGCTAGATTGTACAATTACTCCGGAAAATGAGAAACCGCTTAAGGTGCCCATTTCAGATTCTATTTTCACCTAGTAAATACCGTTAAATACCAAATTTAAAATGTCCTATCGTTGCCTTCCGAATGAGCTTTCTAGGGGTTTAAAAATCGGGTCATTCGGATCTAAAACGAGTCAGATATGGCCAAAAGAGTGAGGGCGCGACGGAATATGGGTCGAACGGGGAGGGCAGCAGGCAAAAAGGCCCATATCTCATTCGTTATCGTCCGGATCCATTTAATTCCTTCCCGTTGTGCAATTTTATTCCAAGAGCTATAATTATGGACCCCCGGAGGTGCAAATCCGACGCTCCCCGGAGCGCCGAAAAAATGAGATTTCGCCCTAGTGGTACCCCTTAGAGTTTTGGTCAAAAACGCTACGGAATGAGATCTAAATTTTATTATTCTAAATCTTCCCATTGATGTTTTGGAGCGGTATATGATGAATTTTGCATCATTCTAGCTCCTATATAGAGGCTAGATTGTACAATTACTCCGGAAAATGAGAAACCGCTTAAGGTGCCCATTTCAGATTCTATTTTTCACCTAGTAAATACCGTTAAATACCAAATTTCAAAAGTCCATATTGTAGCCTTCCGAATGAGCTTTCTAGGGGTTTAAAAATCGGGTTATTCGGATCTAAAACGAGTTAGATATGGCCAAAAGAGTGAGGGCGCGACGGAATATGGGTCGAACGGGGAGGGCAGCAGGCAAAAAGGCCCATATCTCATTCGTTATCGTCCGGATCCATTTAATTCCTTCCCGTTGTGCAATTTTATTCCAAGAGCTATAATTATGGACCCCCGGAGGTGCAAAATCCGACGCTCCCCGGAGCGCCGAAAAAATGAGGAGATTTCGCCCTAGTGGTACCCCTTAGAATTTTGGTCAAAAACGCTACGGAATGAGATCTAAATTTTATTATTCTAAATCTTCCCATTGATGAGCGGTATATGATGAATTTTGCATCATTCTAGCTCCTATATAAAGGCTAGATTGTACGATTACTCCGGAAAATGAGAAACCGCTTAAGGTGCCCATTTCGGATTCTATTTTCACCTAGTAAACACCGTCAATTAACAAATTTGCAAGTCCATATTGTAGCCTTTCGAATGAGCTTTCTAGGGGTTTAAAAATTGGGTCATTCGGATATAAAACGAGTTAGATATGGACAAAACGGTGAGGGCGCGACGGAATCTGGGTCGAACAGGGAGGGCAGCAGGCAAAAAGGCCCATATCTCATTTGTTATCATCCGAATCCATTTAATTCTTTCACTTCATGCAATTTTATTCCGAGAGCTTTAATTATGGATCCCCGGCGGTGCAAAATCCGACGCTCCCCGGAGGGCCGAAAAAATGAGATTTCGCCCTTGTGGTACCCCTTAGAGTTTTGGTCAATAACGCTCCGGATTGAGATCTAAATTTTATTATTCTAAATCTTCCCATTGATGTTTTGGAGCGTTATATGATGAATTTTGCATCATTCTAGCTCCTATATAGAGGCTAGATTGTACGATTACTCCGGAAAATGAGAAACCGCTTACGGTGCCCATTTCAGATTCTATTTTCACCCAGTAAACACCGTTAAATACAAAATTTCTAAAGTCCATATCGTATCCTTTCGAATGAGCTTTCTAGGGGTTTCAAAATCGGGTGATTCAGATCTAAAACGAGTTAGATATGGCCAAAAGGGTGAGGGCGCGACGGAATCTGGGTCGAACGGGGAGGGCAGCAGGCAAAAAGGCCCATATCTCATTCGTTATCGTCCGAACCCATTTAATTCTGTCACGTCATGCAATTTTATTCAAGAGCTATAATTATGAATCTCCGACAGTGCAAAATCCGACGCTCCCCGGAGGGCCGAAAAAATGAGATTTCGCCCCAGTGGTACACCCCTTAGAGTTTTGGTCAAAAACGCTCCGGATTGAGATCAAAATTTGATTATTCTAAATCTTCCCATTGATGTTTTGGAGCGGTACATGATGAATTTAGCATCATTCTAGCTCCTATATAGAGGCTAGATTGTACGATTACTTCGGAAAATGAGAAACCGCTTAAGGTGCCCATTTTGGATTCTATTTTCACCCAGTAAACAACGTCAAATACAAAATTTTGCAAGTCCATATCGTAGCCTTCCGAATGAGCTTTCTAGGGGTTTCAAAATCGGGTGATTCAGATCTAAAACGAGTTAGATATGGCCAAAAGGGTGAGGGCGCGACGGAATCTGGGTCGAACGGGGAGGGCAGCAGGCAAAAAGGCCCATATCTCATTCGTTATCGTCCGGATCCATTTCATTCTTTCACGTCGTGCCATTTTATTCCAAGAGCTATAATTATGGACCCCCGGAGGTGCAAAATCCGACGCTCCCCGGAGCGCCGAAAAAAATGAGATTTCGCCCTAGTGGTACCCCTTAGAATTTTGGTCAAAAATGCTACGGAATGAGATCTAAATTTTATTATTCTAAATCTTCCCATTGATGTTTTGGAGCGGTATATGATGAATTTTGCGTCATTCTAGCTCCTATATAGAGGCTAGATTGTACGATTACTCCGGAAAATGAGAAACCGCTTACGGTGCCCATTTCAGATTCTATTTTCACCCAGTAAACACCGTTAAATACAAAATTTGTAAAGTCCATATCGTATCCTTTCTAATGAGCTTTCTAGGGGGTTTAAAAATTGGGTCATTCGGATATAAAACGAGTTAGATATGGCCAAAACGGTGAAGGCGCGACGGAATCTGGGTCGACAGGGAAGGTAGCAGGCAAAAAGGCCCATATCCCATTTGTTATCATCCGAATCCATTTAATTCTTTCACTTCATGCAATTTTATTCCGAGAGCTATAATTATGGATCCCCGGCTGTGCAAAATCCGACTCTCCCCGGAGGGCCGAAAAAATGAGATTTCGCCCTAGTGGTACCCCTTAGAGTTTTGGTCAATAACGCTCCGGATTGAGATCTAAATTTTATTATTCTAAATCTTCCCATTGATGTTTGGAGCGTTATATGATGAATTTTGCATCATTCTAGCTCCTATATAGAGGCTAGATTGTACGATTACTCCGGAAAATGAGAAACCGCTTACGGTGCCCATTTCAGATTCTATTTTCACCCAGTAAACACCGTTAAATACAAAATTTCTAAAGTCCATATCGTATCCTTTCGAATGAGATTTCTAGGGGTTTAAAAATCGGGTCATTCGGATATAAAACAAGTTAGATATGGCCAAAACGGTGAAGGCGCGACGGAATCTGGGTCGAACAGGGAGGGTAGCAGGCAAAAAGGCCCAATCTCATTTGTTATCATCCGAATCCATTTAATTCTTTCACTTCATGCAATTTTATTCCGAGAGCTATAATTATGGATCCCCGATGGTGCAAAATCTGACGCTCCCCGGAGGGCCGAAAAAATGAGATTTCGCCCTAGTGGTACCCCTTAGAGTTTTGGTCAATAACGCTCCGGATTGAGATCTAAATTTTATTATTCTAAATATTCCCATTGATGTTTTGGAGCGTTATATGATGAATTTTGCATCATTCTAGCTCCTATATAGAGGCTAGATTGTACGATTACTCCGGAAAATGAGAAACCGCTTACGGTGCCCATTTCAGATTCTATTTTCACCCAGTAAACACCGTTAAATACAAAATTTCTAAAGTCCATATCTTATCCTTTCGAATGAGCTTTCTAGGGGTTTCAAAATCGGGTGATTCAGATCTAAAACTAGTTAGATATGGCCAAAAGGGTGAGGGCGCGACGGAATCTGGGTCGAATGGGGAGGGCAGCAGGCAAAAAGGCCCATATCTCATTCGTTATCGTCCGAACCCATTTAATTCTGTCACGTCATGCAATTTTATTCCAAGAGCTATAATTATGAATCCCCGACAGTGCAAAATCCGACGCTCCCCCGGAGGGCCGAAAAAATGAGATTTCGCCCTAGTGGTACACCCCTTAGAGTTTTGGTCAAAAACGCTCCGGATTGAGATCAAAATTTGATTATTCTAAATCTTCCCATTGATGTTTTGGAGCGGTACATGATGAATTTAGCATCATTCTAGCTCCTATATAGAGGCTAGATTGTACGATTACTCCGGAAAATGAGAAACCGCTTAAGGTGCCCATTTTGGATTCTATTTTCACCCAGTAAACAACGTCAAATACAAAATTTTGCAAGTCCATATCGTAGCCTTCCGAATGAGCTTTCTAGGGGTTTCAAAATCGGGTGATTCAGATCTAAAACGAGTTAGATATGGCCAAAAGGGTGAGGGCGCGACGGAATCTGGGTCGAACGGGGAGGGCAGCAGGCAAAAAGGCCCATATCTCATTCGTTATCGTCCGGATCCATTTCATTCTTTCACGTCGTGCCATTTTATTCCAAGAGCTATAATTATGGACCCCCGGAGGTGCAAAGTCCGACGCTCCCCGGAGCGCTGAAAAAATGAGATTTCGCCCTAGTGGTACCCCTTAGAGTTTTGGTCAAAAACGCTCCGGAATGAGATCTAAATTTGATTATTCTAAATCTTCCCATTGATGTTTTGGAGCGGTATATGATGAATTTTGCATCATTCTAGCTCCTATATAGTGGCTAGATTGTACGATTACTCCGGAAAATGAGAAACCGCTTAAGGTGCCCATTTCGGATTCTATTTTCACCCAGTAAACACCGTCAAATATCAAATTTCTCAAGTCCATATCGTAGCCTTCCAAATGAGCTTTTTAGGGGTTTCAAAATCGGGTCATTCGGATCTAAAACGAGTTAGATATGGCAAAAAGGGTGAGGGCGCGACGGATTCTGGGTCGAACGGGAGGGCAGCAGGCAAAAAGGCCCATATCTCATTCGTTATCGTCCGGATCCATTTCATTCTTTCACGTCGTGCCATTTTATTCCAAGAGCTATAATTATGGAACCTCGGAGGTGCAAAATCCGACGCTCCTCGGGGCGCCGAAAAAATGAGATTTCTCCCTAATGGTACCCCTTAGAGTTTTGATCAAAACGCTCCAGAATGAGATCTAAATTTTATTATTCTAAATCTTCCCATTGATGTTCTGGAGCGGTATATGATGAATTGCATCATTCTAGCTCCTATATAGAGGCTAGATTGTACGATTACTCCGGAAAATGAGAAACCGCTTAAGGTACCCAATTTGGATTCTATTTTCAGCTAGTAAACGCCATCAAATACAAAATTTCGCAATTCCATATTGTAGCCTTTCGAATGAGCTTTCTAGGGGTTTCAAATCGGGTCATTCAGATCTAAAACGAGTTAGATATGGCCAAAACGGTGAGGGCGCGACGGAATCTGGGTCGAACGGGGAGGACAGCATGCAAAAAGGCCCATATCTCATTCGTTATCATCCCGGATCCATTTCATTCTTTTACCACATTCAATTTTATTCCAAGAGCTATAATTATGGTTCCCCCGAAGGAGCAAAATCCAACGCTCCCCGGCGGGCCAAAAAAAATGAGATTTCGCCCTAGTGGTACCCCTTAGAGTTTTGGTAAAAAACGCTCCGGAATGAGATCTAAATTTTATTATTCTAAATCTTCCCATTGATGTTTTGGAGTGGTATATGATGAATTTTGCATCATTCTAGCTCCTATATAGAGGCTAGATTGTACGATTACTCTGAAAAATGAGAAACCGCTTAAGGTGCCCATTTCGGATTCTATTTTCACCCAGTAAACACCATCAAATACCAAATTTTGCAAGTCCATATCGTAGCCTTCCGAATGAGCTTTCTAAGGGTTTAAAAATCGGGTCATTCGGATCTAAAACGAGTTAGATATGGCCAAAAGGGTGAGGGCGCGACAGAATCTGGGTCGAACGGGGAGGGCAGCAGGCAAAAAGGCCCATATCTCATTCGTTATCGTCCGAACCCATTTAATTCTGTCACGTCATGCAATTTTATTCCAAGAGCTATAATTATGAATCCCCGACAGTGCAAAATCCGACGCTCCCCCGGAGGGCCGAAAAAATGAGATTTCGCCCTAGTGGTACACCCCTTAGAGTTTTGGTCAAAAACGCTCCGGATTGAGATCAAAATTTGATTATTCTAAATCTTCCCATTGATGTTTTGGAGCGGTACATGATGAATTTAGCATCATTCTAGCTCCTATATAGAGGCTAGATTGTACGATTACTCCGGAAATGAGAAACCGCTTAAGGTGCCCATTTTGGATTCTATTTTCACCCAGTAAACAACGTCAAATACAAAATTTCGCAAGTCCATATCGTAGCCTTCCGAATGAGCTTTCTAGGGATTTCAAAATCGGGTGATTCAGATCTAAAACGAGTTAGATATGGCCAAAAGGGTGAGGGCGCGACGGAATCTGGGTCGAACGGGGAGGGCAGCAGGCAAAAAGGCCCATATCTCATTCGTTATTGTCCGGATCCATTTCATTCTTTCACGTCGTGCCATTTTATTCCAAGAGCTATAATTATGGACCCCCGGAGGTGCAAAATCCGACGCTCCCCGGAGCGCTGAAAAAATGAGATTTCGCCCTATTGGAACCCCTTAGAGTTTTGGTCAAAAACGCTCCGGAATGAGATCTAAATTTGATTATTCTAAATCTTCCCATTGATGTTTTGGAGCGGTATATGATGAATTTTGCATCATTTTAGCTCCTATATAGAGGCTAGATTGTACGATTACTCCGGGAAATGAGAAACCGCTTAAGGTGCCCATTTCGGATTCTATTTTCACCCAGTAAACACCGTCAAATACCAAATTTCTCAAGTCCATATCGTAGCCCTCCAAATGAGCTTTTTAGGGGTTTCAAAATCGGGTCATTCGGATCTAAAACGAGTTAGATATGGCAAAAAGGGTGAGGGCTCGACGGATTCTAGGTCGAACGGGGAGGGCAGCAGGCAAAAAGGCCCATATCTCATTCGTTATCGTCCGGATCCATTTCATTCTTTCACGTCGTGCCATTTTATTCCAAGAGCTATAATTATGGACCCTCGGAGGTGCAAAATCCGACGCTCCTCGGAGCGCCGAAAAAATGCCATAATGGTACCCCTTAGAGTTTTGATAAAAAACGCTCCGGAATGAGATATAAATTTTATTATTCTAAATCTTCCCATTGATGTTTTGGAGTGGTATATGATGAATTTTGCATCATTCTAGCTCCTATATAGAGGCTAGATTGTACGATTACTCCGGAAAATTAGAAACCGCTTAAGGTACCCAATTTGGATTCTATTTTCAGCTAGTAAACACCATCAAATACAAAATTTCGCAATTTGATATCGTAGCCTTTCGAATGAGCTTTCTAGGGGTTTCAAAATCGGGTCATTCAGATCTAAAACGAGTTAGATATGGCCAAAACGGTGAGGGCGCGACGGAATCTGGGTCGAACGGGGAGGACAGCATGCAAAAAGGCCCATATCTCATTCGTTATCATCCGGATCCATTTCATTCTTTTACCGCATGCAATTTTATTCCAAGACCTATAATTATGGGTCCCCCGGAGGTGCAAAATCCAACGCTCCCTGGCGGGCCAAAAAAAATGAGATTTCGCCCTAGTGGTACCCCTTAGAGTTTTGGTAAAAAACGCTCCGGAATGAGATCTAAATTTTATTATTCTAAATCTTCCCATTGATGTTTTGGAGTGGTATATGATGAATTTTGCATCATTCTAGCTCCTATACAGAGGCTAGATTGTACGATTACTCCGGAAAATGAGAAACCGCTTAAGGTGCCCATTTCGGATTCTATTTTCACCCAGTAAACACCATCAAATACCAAATTTTGCAAGTCCATATCGTAGCCTTCCGAATGAGCTTTCTAGGGGTTTAAAAATCGGGTCATTCGGATCTAAAAAGAGTTAGATATGGCCAAAAGGGTGAGGGCGCGACGGAATCTGGGTCGAACGGGGAGGGCAGCAGGCAAAAAGGCCCATATCTCATTCGTTATCGTCCGGATCCATTTAATTCTTTCACGTGTGCAATTTTATTCCTAGAGCTATAATTATGGACCCCCGGAGGTGCAAAATCCGACGCTCCCCGGAGTGCCAAAAAAAATGAGATTTCGCCCTAGTGGTACCCTTAGAGTTTTGGTCAAAAACGCTACGGAATGAGATCTAAATTTTATTATTCTAATCTTCCCTTTGATGTTTTGGAGTGGTATATTATGAATTTTGCATCATTCTAGCTCCTATATAGAGGCTAGATTGTAAGATTACTCCGAAAAATGAGAAACCGCTTAAGGTGCCCATTTTGGATTCTATTTTCATACAGTAAACACCGTCAAAAAATTTGTTTCACCAAAAAGTGTTCTCACGCCAAAATTTGATCGCACTATTTTCTACCACACAAAATAGGTGTAATATAAAGAAGCACGAGTATCGTATCCACAGGGATTGACAAGTCGAAAACGCACACAATACCTCTACTAAAGAACTAATGTGATGTTTAGGCTTTTAAGAATTTAGGATGTGGTATTATAGTCTAGGCAAATAATAAAAAGACTCAATTAATCATATAAGGAAACAAATAAATAAGGAAAGTAACTAGTCAAATAGAATAACTTAGGACTCAAGCAATAAAATAAATAAGGGAAGTAAACAATTAAGGAAAAGTGTTGACTTTAGGGAAGCCTACCTAATCAAACATATGAAAGTAATCAATGCATACAATTACCCAATTTAATCCAATCTAAATGTGATACATGAAATATGACCTACACCCCGATAAAAGCAATGCAAGTCGTCACTTAATATGATCCTAATATCCTTTCGATCGCATAGATATCAAACTAAGTGCAAAAGAGAACAAGTATCAATGATATAATCAACTAGGTTCAATTAAGACACCCAAATCAATTACATGCAAACATATGATAATTCAAACTCAATTAAGACAAATCAAATTATCATACCATGTATTCATGAGATCTATTATGCAATATCCTATCAAGGCATATAAACATAACTATGCATACATAATTAGTGGCCAATTAATCATGCATGAGAATAAGCACCATGAAAACATGCATCTAAATTGGAAGGCTAATTGTTAACAAAAACACTTACATAGATTCAATTAGGCATTCAATCCCTAAAATCAACTAAGGAATTTAGCTAGACATAATTAAAGCAAACATAAACATGAAAGATTGAAAGAACATAATTAAAGAGTAAGAGTAACAAAAACTTGAACACAAACGAAGAACTTTGAATCTTGAATCTTGCATAACTTGAAAAGCTCCAATGTTGAATACAAGAATAAAACTCTAAAATAATGTGCTAGGAAAATATAAAAGATGGTAAAGTGTTGATAGCTTGCTTGATAGGGTTTACAATGCTAGACTAGGAGTATATATAGGAGAAATTTACATAAGGAAAACCTAAACCAAAAAGGAGTCTAATTAATTAAGGAAGGAATTCCCGGCTGGACCCCCCTCTCGACAGACCTCTCGATCGAGAGAGGTATCGAGAGGGTGTGAAATGGGCTCTCGATCGAAAGTTGCGGCAGAAGGTACCTCTCGACATACCTCTCGATCGAGAGAGGTATCGAGAGGCCTTCCCTCGAACTCCAATCTCGGACTTTGCTCTTCGATCTTCACGCCTTGTCTCGTCTCGGGTTTTTAACACCAAAATATGCCTAAAAACTCAAGAAAACACCAAAAGCATAATATTGCCCAATATAATGAAATCATATAAACCAAAGACAATACTACACAAACGAGACACAAAATCGACTCTTTTTGGTTATAAAAACAAAGTAAATTTCACCTAGCAAGTAAAACCTAAGTATAGCAAGTAAAACCTAAGTATCGAATCTCAAGGAAAACTTAACAGGGCAATCAATTATGTAGTAAAAATCTAATCTAGCCTAAATCTAGGAAAGCAAGTAAAGAAGATTTTTAGGGGTTTTTGTTTTAAATCCTAGGCAAATAAAATAAATCAAAGCAATAAATAAAAGCAAGTAAATCAACTAATCTAGAAAGCAAGAAATAAATCTAAGAATTAAACTAAAGTAAAACGATTAATCTACCTAGGCAAGAATCGAAAAGAAAGCAATAAAGAAAGCAACGAAGGAAACGAAAGCAAAGAAAGAAGCATAAACAAATCTAGACATGATGAACTAAATCTGGAAATTAAAGGCAAATTAATCTAACTTGAAAGCTTTGAAAAACGAAAGAATTGAAAGCAAGAAAAACGAATCTAAACTTTAAACTAGAAATCGAAATAACGAAATTAAACTAAGGAATTTAAACGAAGCAATTAAGAAAACGAATCTAAAACTAAAGCAAGCAATTAAAAGCAAGTAAACGAAAATAATAAAGAACTTACGAGAATTAAACGAAGAACGAAGAACTTGAATTAAATGAAAGCCTTGAATTAAATTGCAACGAACAACGAATCGGATCCGAACAATAGAAAGCTAATAAAAGTGTTTAAGTGCTGGAAACTAAAGCTAAAATATGATAAAAGATGTCTTTAATTCGTGTACAAGGATGATATAATATACTAGGTAAAAACCTAGATAAATAAGGAAAGGACAACTGGCCGGAGCGTTGGACGGTCGTCCAACGTACGTTGGACGCTCGTCCAACGTCGCACTCCACTTCACTTCAATTCTTCCCTGGACGCTCGTCCAGGGTACTCTGCGCTCGTCCAGCGCACTCTGGACGGCCGTCCACAGCCTTGGACGGTCGTCCAGCGTCGTGCTCGCTCCATGCTCGATTTTTCCTCAACTTTCCGCCCTTTTCGACCCGTTTCCTTCCGTTTCTTCCACCTTATGATCCTACACGAACCAAACGCCAAACAACCGAATCATAGCAAAAGACAAACAAAATGACACAAAAACATAACGAAAACAGACTCGAAAACACTACGAAAATCCTAACATTTACACACCAATCAAACTCCCCCACACTTAGACTTTTGCTTGTCCTCAAGCAATACAAAAACGAAATAAACAATAGACTCAAGTATTGTGAACTATATATGCCTCAAAACTTTTCGAAAACAAACTCTCATGATCATGATCAAAACTATGCACACAACCTTAGCATCAATCAACACAATCTACTCAACTAATTCAAAGTATGCTAATCCATCAAAGAACACTCTCCAACATGTGAGATTTTGTATATGAAAGTGAACACTCAACTCTCTCAAAGAAAAGATGTAATATAATGCACATCAAGAGGGTTCACTCAACATCAATGCAATGCAACATGTTTACCATAGGCTTGCCTTCAATCTCAACATCTCCACCTAATGTAATACTTACAAACTAGGATCAAAAAGGTCTTTATATAAGCTTGTAATGTAGGGACATTGGTTAAGGTAGGGAATATATAGGCTAAGTGACTCAAAATGCTCTAAATCATCAACCTCTTTTTCAACTCCAACCAAAGTATGGATTTTTATCTCCATCTTCTACCCTCCAACACACCAAATACAAACTCAAAGATGCTAAAATATCAACTATACAAATCAAAGCTAACTATCCCCTTATGCTTATTTTTTTTTCTCTTTTTCTTTTCTTTTCTTTTTTTTCTAGAGCTCAACTAATAAATGTTCTTTCTAATGTTGAACAAAGGCTCTATTTTTTTTTTTTTTCTCATCTCTTTTTTTTTTCTTTTTTAAGCTCATAGGGATAGCTAACTACACTTAAACAAGCATCTAAAATTTCTTCTCTTTCTCTCCTTCTACACCATAACTAATATTTTCCAATTATCTCCTTCCATATCACCAACTACAACTAAGGATACCCATAATCATCCAAACCTCCTATCATCCGGTTTCACAAAGAACGGCTAATAAAGGCTCAAAAGGGGTAAATAAAGGATTATGAACAAGGTTAGTGTATAGGAATCAAGTGGCTACGAAAGAATGGCCTAAGATCATCTCCTAGTTCGTAAATATACTAAGGACTTGATGGAAAAACAAGGCAAGTTCTAGAAACAACGAAGCATGCATGATCACTCAATCAAAGAATAGGCATAAATATGCACAAATAGCTCAAATCTCACGGGTTCAAACTAACTAGTTCCCGACATCATAGCATACATCAAATTCATCAAATAAAATGCGTCGCTTCGCCAAGGTTCCATGTATAATAAAGATCATGAATTTTTTCAAAAATCAACGCAATTCTCTATCATCGGCCAAGTCCACAATACTATCATCACATGCTCATTCGACTCAATTAACTCCTAAGACTCAACAAAATTAAAAACTACATGCCAAAAGTTCAAAGACCCCCCCCCCCCCCCCCCCCACACACACTTAAAATCAAGCAATGTCCCCATTGCGAGAAAATAAAAATGAAAGGGATAAGAGAACTTATCGCAATATACGAACACAAATACCCAAAATCTCGAGAGACTCCAAGTATCACCTACAAAACAAACACAAAACACAAATACCAAAGCGTAAAATCGAACAAAATAAAGAGAAAACAATAAAAGACTCAAACAAAAATAAAAGACACAAACATGCTATGGGTTGAAGAAACCTTGGAAACGTGGATCTTGCCAACGAGGATCATAAGGAGACCACCAACGAGGGTCGTTCAGGTCCGGTGGAGTGGAGGTAGAGGCCACCGAGAAAAACGAGTCAAGTGACTCTCCATGTGGGACACCCGGCTATTCATCCCCGTCACTTGGGTCGACAAATCATCGAACCGAGTAAACACATTCTGTTGGAATTGTGCAAATTCGGTCCTAAAGTCGGCCCAATAAGGGGGAACCTCGGCCTCCATATTCTGACGAGCCCGGATGCGATCTCTCCTAGTGTAGTAGTGAACTAAACACTCTCGCCCGGGACGTGCTGCTGCTCCTCCTCGTCTCCATCCTCTTCTTCTTCCTCATTGTGCTCCTCATCATCTTCGTGCTCCTCATCATCGCCTCTGTCCTCATATTCCTCCTCCTCATCCCCCGACTCTTGACTTGGGAGACCACGTTGACGACGAGCTGCATGATAGGCAATAACAGACGCTCTCTCCCGAACTGGAACGAACTCGGTCGCCCCTCGCATGAGATGAGCGTTGATAAGCTCATTGAGGGTAATCTCCTTGCTTCGGGTTAAACCGGCGCTTTGAGAAAATCCACTCGCAAATGGCGTGCCAAACCTGTAGCAACGTAACTCAAAGTAGGGTGTGCTCCCTCTCTGTCGGGAATGGAATGCCCTGTTGACGGCCAAAGAGCTCTTGAGAAACTCCTGCCGGGTGGTAGTCGGGGCGGCGATGCAATGGAATGCGTGCATCGGTGAGAGGGCGGGCTTCTCCGAGCTCTCCACGAACCATGGTAATGACAGGGGTGGAATGGGGATGAGACGGGGATAATGGGCGTCGAGAAAAGCCGGAACGGGTGAGGCACGAATCGGGCAGCAGCTGCGTTGGACGCTCGTCCACTGCTCCTTGGACGCTCGTCCAAGGTGAATCTGGGCGCTGGGCGTGGGCTCGTCGTCGGCGGGCGGCTGCGACGGTGAGGGAAGACGGCGTCGACGGCGAGCGGCTGGCTGGCGTTGGTGACTGGAGAAAGCGGCTGACGAATGGCGCTGAAGAACGCGGCTGAACGGCGGTTGCGACGGCGACTCACGCGGCAGCGGCGATTTGCGGCGGTTTCCGACGGTGGAGCTGTGAACGGCGGCTGCTTTAGGCGGCTAATGTCTGCAGTTTAGAAAGGGAGGCGTGAGAAAGATAGAGGGAATAAAGACTATAAGTAAAACCTAGGAAGGAATTAGAGATGGAATTGAATTGGGGCCCGTGTTGCGCTGGACGCTCGTCCAAAGTTCGTTGGACGCCCGTCCAGAGCGGCGTTCGCTGAAAACTGGAGGACTTAATTACGTTGGACGCTCGTCCAACGTACGTTGGACGCCCGTCCAACGCAGCCTTCGCTGATTTGATTTAAAACTCGAAATTACGCTGGACGCCCGTCCAGAGTACGTTGGACGCCCGTCCAGCGCGACCATCGCGAAATTTTGCCCGAATTCTCCATTTTTCTCCCTCTCAAAGCCTTCCATGCCATTACCATCCTTGGGAAGTATTCCCTGCACGAATAACAAAAAGAAAAACGAACAAAAATAGCAAAATAAAAAGAAAATAAATCCTACTCTACAAAAAAAAATAAAAAAAAATAGATAAAGTGGGTTGCCTCCCACCAAGCGCTTGTTTAACGTCACTAGCTTGACGTACCAAATACTCAATAGGAAAGTGGGGGGTCGGAGATGAGAATCGTCTCCACCGTGTGAGGTAATGTTGTCCCTTCGATATATGGCTTCAATCGTTGCCCGTTGACCGAGAAAATGTATCCCGAATCCTCGTTCTTGATTTCCACCGCTCCATGAGGAAAAACTTGCACTACCGTGTATGGACCTCCCCACCTAGACTTAAGCTTACCCGGAAATAGACGAAGACGAGCGTGAAAGAGAAGTACCTTCATTCCGGGTTTGAACTCCTTGTAGGCTATACGTCTATCATGTAGACGCTTCACCTTGTCTTTGTAGATCTTGGCGTTGTCATAGGCTTCGTTCCTTAGCTCGTCAAGCTCCTCCATTTGCAAAACTCTCCGATCGTGAGCATCGTCGAGGTCGAAGTTGATGCGCTTGAGAGCCCAATATGCCTTGAACTTGATCTCAACGGGCAAATGGCACGACTTACCATAGACGAGCCTATAGGGACTCATCCCAAGCACGCCTTTGTAAGCCTTGCGATATGCCCAAAGAGCGTCGTTCAACTTGTCGACCCAATCCTTCCTTGATGGTTTCACCGTCTTCTCGAGGATCCCTATGATTTGTCGATTGCTCGTCTCCGCTTGTCCCGAAGTTTGTGGATGGTAAGGAGTCGCCACCTTGTGAGTGATGGCGTTCTTCTTCATGAGCTTGGCGAACAATTTGTTGCAAAAATGTTTTCCCCCATCACTAATGATCACACGAGGGAAACCAAACCTACACAAAATATTTTCCTGCACAAACTTCAAGACAACGTGAGAGTCACATGTCTTCGTGGGTATGGCTTCTACCCACTTACACACGTAATCGACGGCAAGCAAAATATACTCAAATCCATGAGACTTGGGAAAAGGACCCATAAAATCAATTCCCCACACATCATATACCTCGACCACTAAGATAGGATTCAAGGGCATCTCATTGCGTCGACTAATCGAGCCAACACGTTGACAACGATCACAAGAAAGGTAGAAAGCTTGGGCATCCTTAAAAAGAGTGGGCCAATATAGCCCACTTTGAAGTACCTTATGTGCAGTCTTTTGCCCACCAAAATGCCCTCCACTCGGTTCCTCGTGACAATGTCGCAACACCTCGGTTTGCTCGTGGTCGGGAACGCACCTTCGAATCACCTCGTCCTTCCCAAGCTTGAATAAGTGAGGATCCTCCCAATAGTATTGCCTACACAAACGAAGAAACATTTTCTCTTCTTGAGCGTTAAGGACGGGTTTAGTGTCCTTATCGGCAAAGTAATTAGCAATATCGGCAAACCAAGGAGTAGCATTCACTTCATTAACATTCTCAAAAGGGAAGGAATCACAAATATCGTTAAGAGAAAAATAAGGGGGAGGTGAATCGAGGCGAGAGAGATGGCGGCCACAAGATTATCACTACCTTTCCTATCACGAATCTCAATATCAAATTCTTGCAATAATAAGACCCATCTAATCAACCTAGGTTTTGCTTGGGCTTTAGTCAAAAGATGTTTAAGAGCACCATGATCACTATAAATAATCACCTTAGACCCTATGATGTAAGATCTAAATTTATCTAAGGCAAAAACAACGGCAAGCATCTCTTGTTCGGTGGTGGTGTAATTCACTTGAGCCGGATTAAGAGTTAAACTAGCATAGTAAATCACACGAAGCATCTTATCGACTCTTTGACCCAAAACAGCCCCTACGGCATTATTAGAAGCATCACACATAATTTCAAAAGGTAATGACCAATCGTGTCCAACTACAACGGGAGCGGAGATGTGTTTTTCCTTCAAGGTGAGAAAAGCATGCATGCAAGAATCATCAAAGTGGAAAGGCACATCTTGAGCAAGTAAACGACAAAGAGGTTGGCTAATTTTAGAATAATCCTTAATAAATCGTCTATAAAAGCCCGCATGACCAAGGAAACTCCTAATACCTTTGACATCACTAGGTGGTGGCAATTTTTCAATTACCTCCACTTTCGCTTTATCGACCTCTATACCCTTACTCGAGACTATATGGCCTAAAACAATTCCACTTCTAACCATAAAATGACTCTTTTCCCAACTCAAAGTAAGACCACTCTCAATGCATCTCTTAAGAACTCTCTCTATTTTCATCAAGCAATCATGAAAAGACGACCCAAAAACAGAAAAATCATCCATAAAAATCTCAACAAAGTCACCGATAAATTCCGAAAAAATAGACATCATGCATCTTTGGAACGTACCCGGTGCGTTGCAGAGACCAAATGGCATCCTTCTATAAGCGTAGGTCCCAAAAGGGCTTGTGAAGGCCGTCTTTGCTTGATCCTCCGGAGTTATCGCAATTTGGTAGTAACCTGACAAGCCATCTAGAAAACAATAAAATTCCTGTCCGGCTAACTTATCAAGCATTTGATCAATAAAAGGGAGAGGAAAGTGGTCCTTTTTGGTGGAAGCATTGAGCTTCCTATAATCGATGCACATCCTCCAACCGATAACCGGGCGCGAGGCGACCAACTCGTCCTTCTCGTTCTTCGACACCGTAATTCCTCCCTTCTTTGGAACGACGTGCACCGGGCTAACCCACTCACTATCGGCGATGGCATAGATAATACCCTCCGCCAATAGCTTGTAGATTTCCTTGCGCACGACCTCCATGAGCATTGGGTTGAGCCTCCTTTGTCCATCTCGTTTGGGGCGAGCGCCTTCTTCGAGATTGATGCGATGCATGCACGTGGCCGGGCTAATTCCTCGAATATCCGCCAAGCTCCATCCAAAAGCGAGCTTGTTCTCCTTGAGTATGCCCACCAATGCTCCTTCCTCTGCAAGAGACAAAGAAGAAGAGATGATTACGGGTTTTTGATTTCCTCCCTCTAAAAACACATATTTCAAATGCGATGGCAGCTCTTTCAACTCCAACGGCTCCGGAATCTTCGAGCCGGGCTCGGGGTCTTGAGGGGGAAATGGGAGTTTGATCCCGATGTCTCTCTCCATTCCCTCCCATTCCATTTGATCTCCGGATCCCCAACATACTTCCTCGGTCTCAAAATCCTGCACAAAAGAACACTAGGCCAAGGCATCAACCTTATCGATGAAAGAACAATTATCAATTAAATTGACCGATGACATAGGCCGACTCTTATGCACAGAAAACGAGACATCCTCTCCTAACACCGACATCTTAATCACACCATTCTTCACATCAATCAAAGTGTTAGTAGTAGCTATGAAAGGACGACCTAGCAAAAGTGTGTGCTCAATACCATTCTCTTGAACCTCACCTATCTCTAAAACAACGAAATCAACGGGTACAATCAAACCCCCTACGCGAACAAGAATATCCTCAATAATACCTCTAGGGTACCTAATAGATCTATCCGCCAATTGAAAGCTCATGCGAGTGGGTTTAAGTTCTCCTAACTCTAATTGCTTGAAGATAGAATAAGGCATAAGATTAATACCGGCACCTAAATCTAGCATACCACATGCTTCCTTACCATTACCTAAAGAGATACGAAAGAACCTGGATCTCGTTGCTTAGGTGGAAGAGGGTGTTGCATAATTGATGTCGCCACCTCCGATACCGCAATCATCTCCATCTCATCGAACGACTTCTTCCTCGATGTCAACTCCTTCACGAAACTCACGAACGGTGGCACATTGCGAATAACATCAAGGAGAGGCAAGTTCACGTCCACCTTTGAAAGAAGCTTGTATAAATCCATGAATTGTTGATCACGCTTCTTGTTCTTCACTCGACTTGGGTAAGGAATGGGGAGAACATAAGGATTGGACGTCTTGTGGAGAGGTTGGGACTCCTTCTCAGCTTCCTCGGACTCCGTACGTGCGTTCTGGGCGGTGGACGGTCGTCCAATGTTCTCTGGACACTCTTCCAAGGAAGGGCTCGCATTTGGCTCCTCATCAACGTTGGACGGTCGTCCAACGTACGTTGGACGCCCGTCCAGCGCGGGCTTCGCTGAAGAAATTCCTGGCGCTCGTCCAACGGCTGGCGTGACTGTGGGCGGTCGTCCAACGTTGGACGGTCGTCCAGATACGTTGGACGCCCCTCCAGAGTGCTGGGCTGCATGATTTGGGCTCGATTCCCAATGTGAATTTGGACTCCACCTTTGGCTAGAATGGCTTTGAGGCGGCATCACAACTCCATTATCCACGTGCCTCCCGCTCCGTAGCACCGAAACGGCTTGGGCTTGATGTGGTGGCAAAGGAGGAACATATGGGGGGGTATTGCACCTCGTTAGCTTGTTGGGGTTGAATCCCTTGACTCGGAATTCGCCCCGGTTGTTGCATCAAGTGCATGGATCCAGAAATTTGACCAATGGCCGTCTCGACCGCCTTATGTTTGCATCAAGTGCATGGAGTCGATCCTCATCGACGGGAGGCTTTTGTGGAGGTCCTTGAGGACGAGAATTTGGATATGATGGTGGTGGAGTAGGAGTAGGTTGAGGGGGGGTAATATGGAGGTGGTGGATAATATGGATTGGGAGGATATTGTGGAGGTGGGTAATATGGTGGAGGTTGAGAGTAGTAGGGATTTGGTGGAGGATAAGGGCTATTATATGGTGGAGGGCGTCTATTAGGATAGGTAGGAGGATTACCTTGCCCTTGTGTCGGCCTTGGATTTTGGAAACGTCCATTGTATCCCCCTTGGTATCCTTGAGGTGGAGGCACTTGAGGGGGGTATCCTTGAGCGGCGTACACCTGGGCTCCTCCTTCGTATGGAAACTCTCCCATGTTGTGGCACACCTCCTTGATGTGACCAAGCTCTCCACAAATCTCGCATTGGTCCGGCTTCCTCTCTTCCTCCTTCGGGGCCGGTGCACTTTGCTTAATCTTCAAATTCTCGAGATCCCTATACATGTCGGCAATTTGCTTTTTTCATGTCGGGGCTCATCGAAATTGCACTCGCCTCCACTTTCCTCGGTCTAGCTAATTTTTGTTGAGAACTCGCAGCGAGCGTCTCGAAAATATCCTTCAACTCTTCAGCTGTCTTGACCGCTATGTTGCCTCCGGCCGAACTATCCACCATGAACTGACATGTTTGATTGAGGGCGTCGTAGAAATATTGCCAAAGCAACTCCGGTGCCATTTGATGATGAGGGCATTGTTGAAGTAGCTCTTGGAACCTCTCCCATGCTTCGTGAAACGGCTCATCGTTGTCTTGGGAGAAATTCATAATCTTTGACCGCACCTCTTGAGTCTTGCGGTTCGGGTAGTACTTGAGCATGAACTTCTCGCACACCGCATTCCATGTGGCGAGAGAGTTGGCCGGGAGCGCCAAATACCATGACTTTGCTCGATCCTTGAGAGTGTACGGGAAGCACTTCATCTTCAAGTTGTCCTCCGTGAGTCCCGAGAGTGGGAAAGTTTGCACCACCGTGCAAAACTCTCGGATGAATGTCAAAGCGTCCTCGTTGGCCAGCCCATGGTAGGATGGAAGCAACGCCATGTGGTGAGGTTTAAGCTCATGATTCCTGACCGCTTCCATCAGGACAATCGCCGAAGTGGTGGCCATGAATGTGGGGCGAGCAAAATCGCCCATGACTCTAGCTGCCATGGCTTCGGGCTCTGCAAACAACAAGACTAAACCAAAGTCTTGAGAATCGATCTCCTCCTTCTCCTTCGCGGCTAAAATCGCTTTCCTTTGATGGATGTTGTCGAAGTAGGGCGCTAAACTCCTTTGAAGACTTCGGCGACCATGCATAAAAAACACTCAACAAAAGGGTTAAACGCACCGAGTGGGAGAAATAAGAAAATCGAAGAAACACAAATAAAAATAAAACAAATAAAAATACTACACAATAAATGGCCTAAAGTTTTCCCCGGCAACGGCGCCAAAATTTGTTTCACCAAAAAGTGTTCGCAATAGACGAAATCTATCATAGCACTAGCAAGTAAAACCTAAGTATCGAATCTCAAGGAAAACTTAACAGGGCAATCAATTATGTAGTAAAAATCTAATCTAGCCTAAATCTAGGAAAGCAAGTAAAGAAGATTTTTAGGGGTTTTTGTTTTAAATCCTAGGAAAATAAAATAAATCAAAGCAATAAATAAAAGCAAGTAAATCAACTAATCTAGAAAGCAAGAAATAAATCTAAGAATTAAACTAAAGTAAAACGATTAATCTACCTAGGCAAGAATCGGAAAGAAAGCAATAAAGAAAGCAACGAAGGAAACGAAAGCAAAGAAAGAAGCATAAACAAATCTAGACATGATGAACTAAATCTGGAAATTGAAGGCAAATTAATCTAACTTGAAAGCTTTGAAAAACGAAAGAATTGAAAGCAAGAAAAACGAATCTAAACTTTAAACTAGAAATCGAAAGAACAAAATTAAACTAAGGAATATAAACGAAGAAATTAAGAAAACGAATCTAAAACTAAAACAAGCAATTAAAAGCAAGTAAACGAAAACAATAAAGAACTTACGAGAATTAAACGAAGAACGAAGAACTTGAATTAAACGAAAAGCCTTGAATTAAATTGCAACGAACAACGAATCCGGATCCGAACAATAGAAAGCTAATAAAAGTGTTTAAGTGCTGGAAACTAAAGCTAAAATATGATAAAAGATGTCTTTAATTCGTGTACAATGATGATATATATATACTAGGTAAAAACCTAGATAAATAAGGAAAGGACAACTGGCCGGAGCGTTGGACGGTCGTCCAACGTACGTTGGACGCTCGTCCAACGTTGCACTCCACTTCACTTCAATTCATCCCTGGACGCTCGTCCAGGGTACTCTGCGCTCGTCCAGCGCTCGTCAAGCGCACTCTGGACGGCCGTCCACAGCCTTGGACGGTCGTCTAGCGTCGTGCTCGCTCCATGCTCGATTTTTCCTCAACTTTCCACCCTTTTCGACCCATTTCCTTCCGTTTCTTCCCACCTTATGATCCTACACAAACCAAACGCCAAACAACCGAATCATAGCTAAAGACAAACAAAATGACACAAAAACATAACGAAAACGGACTCGAAAACACTACGAAAATCCTAACATTTACACACCAATCAACCGTCAAATACAAAATTTCGCGAGTCCATATCGTAGCCTTCTGAATGAGCTTTCTAGGGGTTTCAAAATCGGGTCATTCGGATCTAAAACGACTTAGATATGGCTAAAAGGGTGAGGGCGCGACGGAATCTGGGTTGAACGGGGAGGGCAGCAGGCAAAAAGGCCCATATCTCATTCGTTATCGTCCGGATCCATTTCATTCTTTCACGTCGTGCCATTTTATTCCAAGAGCTATAATTATGGACCCCCGGAGGTGCAAAATCCGACGCTCCCCGGAGACCTGAAAAAATGAGATTTCGCCCTAGTGGTACCCCTTAGAGTTTTGGTAAAAAACGCTCCGGAATGAGATCTAAATTTGATTATTCTAAATCTTCCCATTGATGTTTTGGAGCGGTATATGATGAATTTTGCATCATTCTAGCTCCTATATAGAGGCTAGATTGTACGATTACTCCGGAAAATGAGAAACCGCTTAAGGTGACCATTTCGGATTCTATTTTCACCCAGTAAACACCGTTAAATACCAAATTTTGCAAGTCCATATCGTAGCCTTCCAAATGAGCTTTCTAGGGGTTTCAAAATCGGGTCATTCGGATCTAAAACGAGTTAGATATGGCCAAAAGGGTGAGGGCGCGACGGAATCTGGGTCGAACGGGGAGGGCAGCAGGCAAAAAGGCCCATATCTCATTCGTTATTGTCCGAATCCATTTAATTCTTTCACGTCATGCAATTTTATTCCAAGAGCTATAATTATGGATCCCCGGCGGTGTAAAATCCGACTCTCCCCGGAGCGCCGAAAAAATGAGATTTCGCCCTAGTGGTACCCGTTAGAGTTTTGGTCAACAACGCTACGGAATGAGATCTAAATTTTATTATTCTAAATCTTCCCATTGATGTTTTGGAGCGGTATATGATGAATTTTGCATCATTCTTGCTCCTATATAGAGGCTAGATTGTACGATTACTCCGAAAAATGAGAAACCGCTTAAGGTGCCCAATTTGGATTCTATTTTCACCTGGTAAACACCTACAAATACATAATTTTGCAATTCCATATCGTAGCCTTTCGAATGATCTTTATAGGGGTTTCAAAATCGGGTCATTCGGATCTAAAACGAGTTAGATATGGCCAAAACGGTGAGGGCGCGACGGAATCTGGGTCGAACAGGAAGGGCTGCAGGCAAAAAGGCCCATATCTCATTCGTTATCATCCGGATCCATTTCATTCTTTCACCGCATGCAATTTTATTCCAAGACCTATAATTCCAGAGGTGCAAAATCCGACGCTCCCCAAATTGCTAAAAAAAATGAGATTTCGCCCTAGTGGTACACCTTAGAGTTTTGGTAAAAAACGCTACGAAATGAGATCTAAATTTTATTATTCTAATTCTTCTCAGTTATATTTTGGAGCGGTATATGATAAATTTTGCATCATTCTAGCTCCTATATAGAGGCTAGATTGTACGATTACTCCGGAAAATGAGAAACTGCTTAAGGTGCCCATTTCGGATTTTATTTTCACCTAGTAAACACCATCAAATACCAAATTTCACAATTCCATATCGTAGCCTTTCGATCGAGCTTTCTAGGGGTTTCAAAATCGGGTCATTCGGATCTAAAACGAGTTAGATATGGCCAAAACGGTGAGGGCGCGCGGAATCTAGGTCGAACGGGGAGGACAGCAGGCAAAAAGGCCCATATCTCATTTGTTATCATCCGGATCCATTTCATTCTTTCACCGCATGAAATTTTATTCCAAGAGCTATAATTATGGGCCCCCGGAGGTGCAAAATCCGACGCTCCCTGGCGGGCCAAAAAAAATGAGATTTCGCCCTAGTGGTACCCCTTAGAGTTTTGGTAAAAAACGTTCCGGAATGAGATCTAAATTTTATTATTCTAAATCTTCCCATTGATGTTTTGGAGTGGTATATGATGAATTTTGCATCATTCTAGCTCCTATATAGAGGCTAGATTGTACGATTACTCCGGAAAATGAGAAACCGCTATAGGTGCATATTTCGGATTCTCTTTTCACCCAGTAAACACCGTCAGATACCATATTTTGCAAGTCCATATCGTAGCCTTCCGAATGAGCTTTCTAGGGGTTTAAAAATCGGGTCATTCGGATCTAAAACGAGTTAGATATGGCCAAAAGGGTGAGGGCGCGACGGAATCTCGGTCGAACGGGGTGGGCAGCAAGCAAAAAGGCCCATATCTCATTCGATATCGTCCGGATCCATTTAATTTTTTCACATCGTACAATTTTATTCCAAGAGCTATAATTATGGACCCCCGGAGGTACAAAATCCGACGCTCCCCGGAGAGTTGAAAAAATGAGATTTCGCCCTAGTGGTACCCCTTAGAGTTTTGGTCAAAAACGCTACGGAATGAGATCTAAATTTTATTATTCTAAACCTTCCCATTGATGTTTTGGAGTGGTATATGATGAATTTTGCATCATTCTAGCTCCTATATAGAGGTTAGATTGTACGATTACTCCGGAAAATGAGAAACCGATTAAGGTGCCCATTTCGGATTCTATATTCACCAAGTAAACACCATCAAATACCAAATTTTGCAAGTTCATATCGTAGCATTTCGAATGAGCTTTCTTGGGGTTTAAAAATCGGGTCATTCGGATATAAAACGAGTTAGATATGGCCAAAACGGTGAGGGCGCGACGGAATATGGGTCAAACAGGGAGGGCAGCAGGCAAAAAGGCCCGTATCTCATTCGTTATCGTCCGAATCTATTTAATTCTTTCACTTTATGAAATTTTATTCCAAGAGCTATAATTATGGATCCCCGGCGGTGCAAAATCTGACGCTCCCCGGAGGGCCGAAAAAAATGAGATTTCGCCCTAGTGGTACCCCATAGAGTTTTGGTCAAAAACGCTCCGGATTGAGATCTAAATTTTATTATTCTAAATCTTCCCATTGATGTTTTGTAGCGGTATATTATGAATTTTGCATCATTCTAGCTCCTATATAGAGGCTAGATTGTACGATTACTCCGAAAAATGAGAAACCGCTTAAGGTGCCCATTTTGGATTCTATTTTCACCCAGTAAACACCGTCAAATACAAAATTTCACAAGTCCATATCGTAGCCTTCCGAATGATCTTTCTAGGGGATTCAAAATTTGGTCATTCGGATCTAAAACGAGTTAGATATGGCCAAAAGGGTGAGGGCGCGACGGAATCTGGGTTGAACGGGGAGGGCAGCAGGCAAAAAGGCCCATATCTCATTCGTTATTGTCCGGATCCATTTAATTCTTTCACTTCATGAAATTTTATTCCAAGAACTATAATTATGGATCCCCGGCGGTGCAAAATCCGACGCTCCCCGCAGGGCCGAAAAAATGAGATTTCGCCCTAGTGGTACCCCATAGAGTTTTGGTCAAAAACGCTCCGGATTGAGATCTAAATTTTATTATTCTAAATCTTCCCATTGATGTTTTGGAGCGGTATATGATGAATTTTGCATCATTCTAGCTCCTATATAGAGGCTAGATTGTACGATTACTCCAAAAAATGAGAAACCGCTTAAGGTGCCCATTTTGGATTCTATTTTCACCCAGTAAACACCGTCAAATACAAAATTTCACAAGTCCATATCGTAGCCTTCCGAATGATCTTTCTAGGGGATTTAAAATTTGGTCATTCGGATCTAAAACGAGTTAGATATGGCCAAAAGGGTGAGGGCGCGACGGAATCTGGGTCGAACGGGGAGAGCAGCAGGCAAAAAGGCCCATATCTCATTCGTTATCGTCCGGATCCATTTAATTCTTCCACGTCGTGCCATTTTATTCCAAGAGCTATAATTATGGACCCCCGGAGGTGCAAAATCCGACGCTCCCCGGAGACCTGAAAAAATGAGATTTCGCCCTAGTGGTACCCCTTAGAGTTTTGGTCAAAAACGCTCCGGAATGAGATCTAAATTTGATTATTCTAAATCTTCCCATTGATGTTTTGGAGCGGTATACGATGAATTTTGCATCATTCTAGCTCCTATATAGAGGCTATATTGTACGATTACTCCGGAAAATGAGAAACCGCTTAAGGTGACCATTTCGGATTCTATTTTCACCCAGTAAACACCATCAAATACCAAATTTCAAAAGTCCATATCGTAGCTTTCCGAATGAGCTTTTTAGGGGTTTCAAAATCGGGTCATTCGGATCTAAAACGAGTTAGATATGGCCAAAAGGGTGAGGGCGCGACGGAATCTGAGTCGAACGGGGAGGGCAGCAGGCAAAAAGGCCCATATCTCATTCGTTATCATCCGAATCCATTTAATTCTTTCACGTCATGCAATTTTATTCCAAGAGCTATAATTATGGATCCCCGGCGGTGTAATATCCTACGATCCCCGGAGCGCCGAAAAAATGAGATTTCGCCCTAGTGGAACCCATTAGAGTTTTGGTCAAAAACGCTACGGAATGAGATCTAAATTTTATTATTGTAAATCTTCCCATTGATGTTTTGGAGTGGTATATGATGAATTTTGCATCATTCTAGCTCCTATATAGAGGCTAGATTGTACGATTACTCCGGAAAATGAGAAACCGCTTAAGGTGCCCATTTTGGATTCTATTTTCACATAGTAAACACCATCAAATACCAAATTTCGCAATTCCATATCGTAGCCTTTCGAATGAGCTTTCTAGGGGTTTCAAAATCGGGTCATTCGGATCTAAAACGAGTTAGATATGGCCAAAACGGTGAGGGCGCGACGGAATATGGGTCAAACAGGGAGGACAGCAGGCAAAAAGGCCCGTATCTCATTCGTTATCGTCCGAATCCATTTAATTCTTTCACTTCATGAAATTTTATTCCAAGAGCAATAATTATGGATCCCCGGCGGGGCAAAATCCGACGCTCCCCGGAGGGCCGAAAAAATGAGATTTCGCCCTAGTGATACCGCATAGAGTTTTGGTCAAAAACGCTCCGGATTGAGATCTAAATTTTATTATTCTAAATCTTCCCATTGATGTTTTGGAGCGGTATATGATGAATTTTGCATCATTCTAGCTCCTATATAGAGGCTAGATTGTACGATTAATCCGAAAATGGAGAAACCGCTTAAGGTGCCCATTTTGGATTCTATTTTCACCCAGTAAACACCGTCAAATACAAAATTTCGCAAGTCCATATCGTAGTCTTCCGAATGAGCTTTCTAGGGGATTCAAAATTGGGTCATTCGGATCTAAAACGAGTTAGATATGGCCAAAAGGGTGAGGGCGCGACGGATTTGGGGTCGAACGGGGAGGTCAGCAGGCAAAAAGGCCCATATCTCATTCGTTATCGTCCGGATCCATTTAATTCTTTCACGTAATTTTATTCCAAGAGCTATAATTATGGACTCCCGGAGGTGCAAAATCCGACGCTCCCCGGAGCGCCGATAAAATGAGATTTCGCCCTAGTGGTACCCCTTAGAGTTTTGGTCAAAAACGCTCCGGAATGAGATCTAAATTTTATTATTCTAAATCTTCCCATTGATGTTTTGGAGCGGTATATGATGAATATTGCATCATTCTAGCTCCTATATAGAGGCTAGATTGTACGATTACTCCGGAAAATGAGAAACCGCTTAAGGTGCCCATTTTGGATTCTATTTTCACATAGTAAACTCCATCAAATACCAAATTTCGCAATTCCATAACGTAGCCTTTCGAATGAGCTTTCTAAGGGTTTCAAAATCGGGTCATTCGGATCTAAAACGAGTTAGATATGGCCAAAACGGTGAGGGCGCGACGGAATCTGGGTCGAACAAGGAGGGCAGCAGGCAAAAAGACCCATATCTCAATCGTTATCGTCCGAATCCATTTAATTCTTTCACTTCGTGCAATTTTATTCCAAGAGCTATAATTATGGATCCCCGGCAGTGCAAAATCCGACGCTCCCCGGAGCGCCGAAAAAATGAGATTTCGCCCTAGTGGTACCCCTTAGAGTTTTGGTCAAAAACGCTCCGGAATGAGATCTAAATTTTATTATTCTAAATCTTCCCATTGATGTTTGGAGCGGTATATGATGAATATTGCATCATTCTAGCTCCTATATCGAGGCTAGATTGTACGATTACTCCTAAAAATGAGAAACCGCTTAAGGTGCCCATTTTGGATTCTATTTTCACCCAGTAAACACCGTCAAATACAAAATTTCGCAAGTCCATATCGTAGCCTTCCGAATGATCTTTCTAGGGGATTTAAAATTTGGTCATTCGGATCTAAAACGAGTTAGATATGGCCAAAAGGGTGAGGGCGCGACGGATTCTGGGTCGAACGGGGAGGGCAGCAGGCAAAAAGGCCCATATCTCATTCGTTATCGTCCGGATCCATTTCATTCTTTCACGTCGTGCCATTTTATTCCAAGAGCTATAATTATGGACCCTCGGAGGTGCAAAATCCGACGCTCCTCGGAGCGCCGAAAAAATGAGATTTCGCCCTAATGGTACCCCTTAGAGTTTTGATCAAAAACGCTCCGGAATGAGATCTAAATTTTATTATTCTAAATCTTCCCATTGATGTTTTGGAGCGGTATATGATGAATTTTGCATCATTCTAGCTCCTATATAGAGGCTAGATTGTACGATTACTCCGGAAAATGAGAAACCGCTTAAGGTACCCAATTTGGATTCTATTTTCAGCTAGTAAACACCATCAAATACAATATTTCGCAATTCCATATTGTAGCCTTTCGAATGAGCTTTCTAGGGGTTTCAAAATCGGGTCATTCAGATCTAAAACGAGTTAGATATGGCCAAAACGGTGAGGGCGCGACGGAATCTGGGTCCAACGGGGAGGACAGCATGCAAAAAGGCCCATATCTCATTCGTTATCATCCGGATCCATTTCATTCTTTTACCGCATGCAATTTTATTCCAAGAGCTATAATTATGGGTCCCCCGAAGGTGCAAAATCCAACGCTCCCCGGCGGGCCAAAAAAAATGAGATTTCGCCCAAGTGGTACCCCTTAGAGTTTTGGTAAAAAACGCTCCGGAATGAGATCTAAATTTTATTATTCTAAATCTTCCCATTGATGTTTTGGAGTGGTATATGATGAATTTTGCATCATTCTAGCTCCTATATAGAGGCTAGATTGTACGATTTCTCCGGAAAATGAGAAACCGCTTAAGGTGCCCATTTCGGATTCTATTTTCACCCAGTAAACACCATCAAATACAAAATTTTGCAAGTCCATATCGTAGCCTTCCGAATGAGCTTTCTAGGGGTTTAAAAATCGGGTCATTCGGATCTAAAACGAGTTAGATATGGCCAAAAGGGTGAGGGCGCGACGGAATCTGGGTCGAACGGGGAGGGCAGCAGGCAAAAAGGCCCATATCTCATTCGTTATCGTCCGAACCCATTTAATTATGTCTTGTCATGCAATTTTATTCCAAGAGCTATAATTATGAATCCCCGACAGTGCAAAATCCGACGCTCCCCGGAGGGCCGAAAAAATGAGATTTCGCCCTAGTGGTACACCCCTTAGAGTTTTGGTCAAAAACGCTCCGGATTGAGATCAAAATTTGATTATTCTAAATCTTCCCATTGATGTTTTGGAGCGGTACATGATGAATTTAACATCATTCTAGCTCCTATATAGAGGCTAGATTGTACGATTACTCCGGAAAATGAGAAACCGCTCAAGGTGCCCATTTCGGATTCTATTTTCACCCAGTAAACACCATCAAATACCAAATTTTGCAAGTCCATATCGTAGCCTTCCGAATGAGCTTTCTAGGGGTTTAAAAATCAGGTCATTCGGATCTAAAACGAGTTAGATATGGCCAAAAGGGTGAGGGCGCGACGGAATCTGGGTCGAACGGGGAGGGCAGCAGGCAAAAAGGCCCATATCTCATTCGTTATCGTCCGAACCCATTTAATTCTGTCACGTCATGCAATTTTATTCCAAGAGCTATAATTATGAATCCCCGACAGTGCAAAATCCGACGCTCCCCGGAGGGCCGAAAAAATGAGATTTCGCCCTAGTGGTACACCCCTTAGAGTTTTGGTCAAAAACGCTCCGGATTGAGATCAAAATTTGATTATTCTAAATCTTCCCATTGATGTTTTGGAGCGGTACATGATGAATTTAGCATCATTCTAGCTCCTATATAGAGGCTAGATTGTACGATTACTCCGGAAAATGAGAAACCGCTTAAGGTGCCCATTTTGGATTCTATTTTCACCCAGTAAACAATGTCAAATACAAAATTTCGCAAGTGCATATCGTAGCCTTCCGAATGAGCTTTCTAGGGGTGTCAAAATCGGGTCATTCGGATCTAAAACGAGTTAGATATGGCCAAAAGGGTGAGGGCGCGACGGAATCTGGGTCGAACGGGGAGGGCAACAGGCAAAAAGGCTCATATCTCATTCGTTATCGTCCGGATCCATTTCATTCTTTCACGTCGTGCCATTTTATTCCAAGAGCTATAATTATGGACCCCCGGAGGTGCAAAATCCGACGCTCCCCGGAGAGCTGAAAAAATGAGATTTCGCCCTAGTGGTGCCCCTTAGAGTTTTGGTCAAAAACGCACCGGAATGAGATCTAAATTTTATTATTCTAAATCTTCCCATTGATGTTTTGGAGCGGTATATGATGAATTTTGCATAATTCTAGCTCCTATATCGAGGCTAGATTGTACGATTACTCCGGAAAATGAGAAACCGCTTAAGGTGCCCAATTTGGATTCTATTTTCACCTGGTAAACATCTACAAATACCAAATTTCGCAATTCCATATCGTAGCCTTTCGAATGAGCTTTCTAGGGGTTTCAAAATCGGGTCATTCGGATCTTAAACAAGTTAGATATGGCCAAAACGGTGAGGGCGCGACGGAATCTGGGTCGAACGGGGAGGACAGCAGGCAAAAAGGCCCATATCTCATTCGTTATCATCCGGATCCATTTCATTCTTTCACCGCATGAAATTTTATTCCAAGAGCTATAATTATGGATCCCCGGCGGTGCAAAATCCGACGCTCCCCGGAGGGCCGAAAAAATGAGATTTCGCCCTAGTGGTACCCCTTAGAGTTTTGGTCAAAAACGCTCCGGATTGAGATCTAAATTTTATTATCCTAAATCTTCCCATTGATGTTTTGGAATGTGGTATATGATGAATTTTGCATCATTCTAGCTCCTATATAGAGGCTAGATTGTACGATTAATCCGAAAAATGAGAAACCGCTTAAGGTGTCCATTTTGGATTCTATTTTCACCTAGTAAACACCGTCAAATACAAAATTTCGCAAGTCCATATCGTACTCTTCCGAATGAGCTTTCTAGGGGATTCAAAATTGGGTCATTCGGATCTAAAACGAGTTAGATATGGCCAAAAGGGTGAGGGCGCGACGGATTCTGGGTCGAACGGGGAGGGCAGCAGGCAAAAAGGCCCATATCTCATTCGTTATCGTCCGGATCCATTTAATTCTTTCACGTCGTGCAATTTTATTCCAAGAGCTATAATTATGGACCCCCGGAGGTGCAAAATCCGACGCTCCCCGGAGAGCTGAAAAAAATGAGATTTCGCCCTAGTGGTCCCCTTAGAGTTTTGGTAAAAAACGCTCCGGAATGAGATCTAAATTTGATTATTCCAATTCTTCCCATTGATGTTTTGGAGCGGCATATGATGAATTTTGCATCATTCTAGCTCCTATATAGAGGCTAGATTGTACGATTACTCCGAAAAATGAGAAACCGCTTAAGGTGCCCATTTTGGATTCTATTTTCACCAAGTAAACACCGTCAAATACAAAATTTCGCAAGTCCATATCGTAGCCTTCCGAATGAGCTTTCTAGGGGATTCAAAATTGGGTCATTCGGATCTAAAACGAGTTAGATATGGCCAAAAGGATGAAGGCACGACGGATTCTGGGTCGAACGGGGAGGGCAGCAGGCAAAAAGGCCCATATCTCATTCGTTATCGTCCGGATCCATTTAATTCTTTCACGTCGTGCAATTTTATTCTAAGAGCTATAATTATGGACCCCCGGAGGTGCAAAATCCGACGCACCCCGGAGCGCCGAAAAAATGAGATTTCGCCCTAGTGGTACCCCTTAGAGTTTTGGTAAAAAACGCTACGGAATGAGATCTAAATTTTATTATTCTAAATCTACCATTGATGTTTTGGAGCGGTATATGATTAATTTTGCATCATTCTAGCTCCTATATAGAGGCTAGATTGTACGATTATTCCGAAAAATGAGAAACCACTTAAGGTGCCCATTTTGGATTCTATTTTCACCCAGTAAACACTATCAAATACAAAATTTCGCAAGTGCATATCGTAGCCTTCCGAATGAGCTTTCTAGGGGTGTCAAAATCGGGTCATTCGGATCTAAAACGAGTTAGATATGGCCAAAAGGGTGACGGCGCGACGGAATCTGGGTCGAACGGGGAGGGCAACAGGCAAAAAGGCTCATATCTCATTCGTTATCGTCTGGATCCATTTCATTCTTTCACGTCGTGCCATTTTATTCCAAGAGCTATAATTATGGACCCCCGGAGGTGCAAAATCTGACGCTCCCGGAGAGCTGAAAAAATGAGATTTTGCCCTAGTGGTACCCCTTAGAGTTTTGGTCAAAAACGCACCGGAATGAGATCTAAATTTTATTATTCTAAATCTTCCCATTGATGTTTTGGAGCGGTATATGATGAATTTTGCATAATTCTAGCTCCTATATCGAGGCTAGATTGTACGATTACTCCGGAAAATGAGAAACCGCTTAAGGTGCCCAATTTGGATTCTATTTTCACCTGGTAAACACCTACAAATACCAAATTTCGCAATTCCATATCGTAGCCTTTCGAATGAGCTTTCTAGGGGTTTTAAAATCGGGTCATTCGGATCTTAAACGAGTTAGATATGGCCAAAACGGTGAGGGCGCGACGGAATCTGGGTCGAACGGGGAGGACAGCAGGCAAAAAGGCCCATATCTCATTCGTTATCGTCCGGATCCATTTAATTCTTTCACGTCATGCAATTTTATTCCAAGAGCTATAATTATGGACCCCGGGAGGTGCAAAATCCGACGCTCCCCGGAGAGCTGAAAAAAATGAGATTTCGCCCTAGTGGTCCCCTTAGAGTTTTGGTAAAAACGCTCCGTAATGAGATCTAAATTTGATTATTCCAATTCTTCCCATTGATGTTTTGGAGCGGCATATGATGAATTTTGCATCATTCTAGCTCCTATATAGAGGCTAGATTGTACGATTACTCCGAAAAATGAGAAACCGCTTAAGGTGCCCATTTTGGATTCTATTTTCACCAAGTAAACACCGTCAAATACAAAATTTCGCAAGTCCATATCGTAGCCTTCCGAATGAGCTTTCTAGGGGATTCCAAATTGGGTCATTCGGATCTAAAACGAGTTAGATATGGCCAAAAGGGTGAGGGCGTGACGGATTCTGGGTCGAACGGGGAGGGCAGCAGGCAAAAAGGCCCATATCTCATTCGTTATCGTCCGGGTCCATTTAATTCTTTCACGTCGTGCAATTTTATTCCAAGAGCTATAATTATGGACCCCTGGAGGTGCAAAATCCGACGCTCCCCGGAGCGCCGAAAAAATGAGATTTCGCCCCAGTGGTACCCCTTAGAGTTTTGGTCAAAAACGCTATGGAATTAGATCTAAATTTTATTATTCTAAATCTTCCCATTGATGTTTTGGAGCGGTATATGATTAATTTTGCATCATTCTAGCTCCTATATAGAGGCTAGATTGTACGATTACTCCGAAAAATGAGAAACCGCTTAAGGTGCCCATTTTGGATTCTATTTTCACCCAGTAAACACTGTCAAATACAAAATTTCACAAGTGCATATCGTAGCCTTCCGAATGAGCTTTCTAGGGGTGTCAAAATCGGGTCATTCGGATCTAAAACGAGTTAGATATGGCCAAAAGGGTGAGGGCGCGACGGAATCTGGGTCGAACGGGGAGGGCAGCAGGCAAAAAGGCCCATATCTCATTCGTTATCGTCCGGATCCATTTCATTCTTTCACGTCGTGCCATTTTATTCCAAGAGCTATAATTATGGACCCCCGGAGGTGCAAAATCCGACGCTCCCCGGAGAGCTGAAAAAATGAGATTTCGCCCTAGTGGTACCCCTTAGAGTTTTGGTAAAAAACACTCCGGAATGAGATCTAAATTTTATTATTCTAAATCTTCCCATTGATGTTTTGGAGCAGTATATGATGAATTTTGCATAATTCTAGCTCCTATATCGAGGCTAGATTGTACGATTACTCCGGAAAATGAGAAACCGCTTAAGGTGCCCAATTTGGATTCTATTTTCACCTGGTAAACACGTACAAATGCCAAATTTCGCAATTCCATATCGTAGCCTTTCGAATGAGCTTTCTAGGGGTTTCAAAATCGGGTCATTCGGATCTTAAATCACGACCGGACTTTGCCAAGGATAGCTAAACCGGGGAACCGCGACTAGGGATGGGAATTAAGAAGTGGGAAAGAAAGGGGTAATGAAATAAACGTGGAACATGACTCATAATGATACTAGAACATTGCATAGACGTCAAGTTTCGGCTCAAGGCCCAAAGAGAATACAAGAGTATTTGTCTTAACCATTACATAGACTGAAATAGTGCATAAATAGCACTTGAATGATAACATAAGAGTGTACGCAGCGGAATGAGTACGCGAATACATGTATGAAGACATGTATTACCGAGAGTCCTATCTATTACATAAACAAGACACAAAATAGCTCTGCTCGTCACTTCACCTCACCTTGCTCAACCTGCACATTTAGAAATAAATGCAGGGCTGAGTACAGAGTACTCAGTGGGCACATTGCCGAAAACTATACAATATAATTGTACATGTCATCATAAGTGAAACATAGGGGTTTTACTGAAAAGAACCCATGCTTACTAAAACAGTTCTTGTGATCTAAAAGTGCCTGCAGGGCTAAGTTCTTTCGTAATCTACCATATCTGAAACTGTGGTGTCGAGGAGGTGGCCACCTCACACGACACCTGACCGGCCAACCCTGAAGATGACTCACGGTCCTGTGTACACTAGTCCGAGCAAGATAGAAATCCCGACAAGGACCCGAATTCGATTAACATAAATTGGCGAAGCCAATACAGATAGGTGTCATACACAAAACAAAATGTTTATGGCATGACAACATTTGAAAATAAGCATTTTCATCTAAGCATTCTATAACTTTACTTGTATAAGAAAGCCCACCTTGATTAACATAAAATAGAGCTAGCCTTACTGAATTCGCATCGTTCGCCTTCCGGTCGACTCCGCCTAAACATAAATGAAATTATAAGAATTTCCATTCTTATAAAGCTCCATAAATTCTATTAAGAATTTATATTCTATTCTTTTAATCTTATTCCTCTCATTTCGGCTTTCGTTCCGTTAATTATGTCGTAAGACTATTAATCGGAATTAATAAATTACACGACTAAGGGTAGTCGTAAATTGTTCTTATATACTTCAATTAATTATTTTAATTGAAGTACAATAATTAGATTAAACTTGGAAAATAATCAACCAAGATTTTATTAAAATCTTAAGTTAAATAACATAAGACTTATCATATAAGTTCGATAATTTATCGAACTTCGAGCAATGATTCGAATTGATCGAACCAAATTAAATAAATTAGATCTTTAAGTCTTGGTGTCTTACGTCTCTCGTTTCGTAATTATTGGAATTAAATAGACAAATAAAACGAACCCAACGCGAATCGGGTCGAATCAATAAAATAGCCCGGCCCAATCTCAAGCCCAACCCACTGCCCCAGACCCGACCCGACCCAGCCCAGCCCAGCCCATTAATTATTAAAAAATATTCTCCCTCTCTTCCTCAAGCTTGCACCCGACAGTACACCATGCATGCACAGTGCATACACAACCCAGCACCATGCACAGCAGCCCCACCCAACTCTCACGCTCTCTTCACTCTCGCCTGCCCTCGCCTTGCTTGCCTTCCCTCTTGCTAGCGAGCTCGCTTCATCCCTCTCGCTTCAGCCTTCTCTCTTAAGCGAATGGCTAGCCCGCTTCAACTTTCTCTCTCAAGCGAACGGCTAGCTCGCTTAAGCTCTCTCTCTCTTCCCTCTCGCTCGCTGCCGACGGCGAGCTTCAGCCCTCACCTCCTCAAGCGACTCGCTTGAGCTTCGCCTTTCAAGCGGCTCTCTTAAGCTCCGTCTCTCAAGCGGCTCGCTTAAGCTTCATCTCTCAAGCTCTCGCTTGAGCTTCGCATCTCAAGCTCACGCTTGAGCTTTGCCTCTCAAGCTCCCGCTTGAGCTTCGTCTCCCAAGCTCCCGCTTGAGCTTCGCTTCACAAGCTCCCGCTTGAGCTTCGCTTCTCAAGCTCCCGCTTGAGCTTCGTCTCCCAAGCTCCCGCTTGAGCTTCGCCTCTCAAGCTCTCGCTTGAGCTTCGCTTCTGAAGCTCCCGCTTGAGCTTCGTCTCCCAAGCTCCCGCTTGAGCTTCGTCTCCCAAGCTCTCGCTTGAGCTTCGGCCTTCACCTCTCAAGCATTCTCCTTTCCCTTGCTTCTGCCAGCGATGCTCTCGCCGACGGCGAGAGCTCCGGCCATCTCCTCCTTTTCTCTTCTTTGCCGACGAGCACCATCGTTACATCGACATCGTCCAGCTGCTGCTGCAGTTCCCTTCCTTCTTCCTCCTTCTCCCTTCTTTCTTTCTATTCTCCCGTCCTTTCCACCTCTCTAACACCCATTCTCTCTCTACTTTCAGATTTTGCGACAACGGCTATTGCCGTCGCCGGAATGTCGCCGCTGCAGGCTGTCCCGGGCCGCCTCTGCTGCCTGGTTTAACCTCAACTCCGGCTCATCTCAACGTCGAGGTCGAGGCTTCGACGGAGGTTCGTTTATCTCCATAATAAAGTATATATATATACATATATTTTTGGGGTTTCTGTTCTTTCTTTTACGTAATCTTTCTTGCAATAACATAAGAATTTCCAGACTTTATAAATAAGAAATTATCAAATATGGGTGTTATCATCCTTTATTCTTTTCACTTCCGAGGAAGTTCGGATATCTACATTCATGCTTCGTTTTATCATATGAATATTTTCATACATACATACTTAAGCTTCACCTAACTTTTATGGAATCAAGCTTGGTGATTTATACTAAAATTTCATGCTCGAAGAGATGAAGTTCTTAGGATAATACAAGGATATTGACTTACTACGGAAAAGGGTTTTCGATGAAGTCGGACGGGAAAGAGTGGACGGAAATGGAGCTCGATGCTTCTTCTCTCCTTGTTGACGGTCCTCTTCTTCGCAACCTCCGTTCACCGAGAATTTGCTTATTCACTCTCGTAGGGAAGGAGATGAATGGTAATAGATGATGTGAAGGGAAGTAAAGAGGGAGTAATGGTTTTACTGCCAACCTTCTAATCAAGTAAAACCTTTTGACTATTGGGGAATTAAAGAATGTGGTTGGGGTGATGGTGGTTGAGGAAGTGTGGTTACGTAAGTGATTCATTAGCACACAAAACATTAACTCTCTTGTGCACTTTAATGACCATCATTAAAGTGCACAAATTTCTATGAAACGGACTCGTCCCAAAATCCTGAATTTTGCAACGGCTTATCGATTCGATAATTATTCCCGTTCGAAATAAATTCTAATTTATTTCTATAACATTCGTAATTAACTAAATAAATCGATTATCACTAAATCGATAACGTATCATAATACGAGCATTTACTCGTAATTAAATATAACTAGTTAGTTTAATACTAACAAAATGCGGGCCATTACATCCTATCCTCCTTAAAAAAAATTTCGTCCCGAAATTTGCGTACCTCTAATTGAAAAGTTCAGGGTACTTCTCCTTCATCTTATCCTCGAGTTCCCACGTCGCTTCCTCCTGTCCATGGTGTATCCACAGGACCTTGACTGAAGTAATAGACTTATTCCTAAGCTGTTGTACCTTTCGGTCCAAAATTGCTTCGGGTTTGTTCTCATAACTCAAATCTGAGTCTAAAGTTACTTCATCCTGATGAATAACATGTTTGGGATCAAACACGTACTTCCTAAGCTGTGACACGTGGAAAACGTTGTGTACGCTTCCTAAGCTTGGCGGCAGTGCTAGCCTGTAAGCTACCGGACCTATTCTTTCTAGAATCTCATACGGTCCGATGAAGCGTGGTCTTAGCTTCCCTTTTACACCGAATCTTGCTATCCCTTTTGAAGGTGACACCTTCAAGAAGACTTTCTCTCCTACATCGAAATGTATCTCAGTTCTGCGATTATCAGCGTAAGATTTCTGTCTATCTTGAGCTTCTTTGATCCTTTCTCGGATCTGCCTCATGATTTCGATCATTTCCTCGACCGCATCCGGGCCTAGAACTTTCCTTTCTCCTACCTCATCCCAGTAAAGTGGTGATCTACACTTTCTCCCATACAAGGCTTCGTATGGTGCCATGTCTATCATCGCCTGATAGCTGTTGTTATACGCAAACTCAATCAATGGCAATATTGGTTCCCAATTCCCGCCTCTGTCGAGTACTACCATTCTCAACATGTCCTCTAGAGTTTGGATCGTCCTTTCCGATTGTCCGTCGGTTTGAGGATGAAATGTCGTACTGAAGTTTAGCTTAGTACCTAGTTCCTTATGCAAGCTTGTCCAAAATCTAGACGTGAACTTTGCATCTCGATCCGAGGTAATTGAAATAGGCACGCCATGTAGACGTACTATCTCGTGAACATAAAACTGAGCTAACCTTTCAGATTCATAGGTGATTTGAATGGGAATGAAATGAGCACTCTTGGTAAGTCGGTCTATGATAACCCAAATGGCCGTGTTTCCTCGTTTCGATTTAGGTAAGCTTGTCACGAAATCCATTGCTATGTGCTCCCATTTCCACTGTGGAATTTCTAATGGTTGCAACTTCCCATAAGGTCGTTGGTGCAATGTCTTCACTTGTTGACATGCTAAACATCTTTCAACGAAAGAAGCTATGCCCCTTTTCATGCCTTCCCACCAGAATTTCCTCTTCAGGTCTTGATACATCTTTGTACTTCCGGGGTGGGCGGCGTATGGTGTGTCATGAGCTTCGCTCAATATCTCATTTCTAAGCTCTTCATCGGGTGGTATGCACAACCTTCCTTCCTTCGTGATAGCATTGTTAGCTTGATATGGTGCATTTTTACCCTATCATCTAAGTGTTATATTATCGTTTTCTTGTCGTATTTTGATAGTTTAGCTCATGATTTGTATTGTTTATGTTATTTCGAGCTAGATTACGCTTTTGGGTTGTTTTGAGTGTTTTTAGGGCTTTTAGTCGAGAAAACCCAAGATGAGACAAGAGACGATGAAACCAAGGAAGAGATGAAGTATTGATCCCAAGTTCTGACTTCTCACGATTTTTTGGAAGAGTTATTCTGGAAAAGTGAAAGCATAGCATTGAAGAGGGGTTCGATAGGAGCACGTAGGCGAAAACGGAGGTCAATTCGGAGTTCGGATGAGGAAGATACGACCGAAACAAGAAAGTTGAGCAGAACCCTCTCGACCCTCTCGACCACCCTCTCGATCGAGAGAGGTGTCGAGAGGTGCCTCCTGTTTTCCAGACGGGATTTTCTCTAAAAGGCTATTTTTGACTTTTTCTTGGTTTCCTTGTACAATTAGGTATTAGATGTAAACTTCTACCCTATAAATACCTCTAAACCTATCATTGTAAACAAGTTCCTCCACTCTCCTACATTCTTTAGATTATGTTGGGAATTGTTATGGACAATTTGTTAAGGGGGAACTCTGAGGGATACTTGATAAACGAAGCCATTTGTTTTTTATTGGATCCCAAAACCCCAAGTGTCCAGTTCCCAAGCGACCCATTTTGATGTAGTTAATAGGTTAGAATTTTTCTAAGCCTAAATCTGTTAGGATGGCTTTATTTTGCTTAGCTTTAGACTGCAGGAATTCAAGTGAAGGCCACTCGCTTGAGTGTGTTCTTCCAAAGCGAAGCGAGTCTAGCAAACCGAAGTGAAGCGTGCCGAAACCAGCGAAGCGAAGCGAGCGCTACAGTGGAGTCAAAGTGAACCCACCAAAGCGAAGCGAAGCGAACGCTACAAAGAAAAGCAGAAGCGAGTCAACGCGGGTCAACACTTATTAGAGCGGTCACTACGAAACTTCGTTTCGAAAGCGACCCGCTACAGTATGATCCTGAAGCGACTCACTTCAGAGCGGACGCTACAACTTAAAGCAAAGCAAGCCACTACCTACCAGAAAGCGACAGCACAACTCCCGCCCATATTTTGAACTCCAGTCAACAGGAGATCGTAGCATTAATTACGAGATCTCCACGTGTCGAAAGCGGAGTGGAGCGGAAGAGTTGACTGCCAGGCCGACAAAGGTGCCGCAACAGTACTGGCTCGCCCCAGTTACTGTTAAGTTTGTAACATAGCCATTTTCGGCAAAGAGACAAACTGGGCACCTGCAAAAGCTACTGCCTGCGCAAGTACTGTCGAGAGGAGGAGGGACAAGGCCACCAACCAAACAACGGATCTCAGCCATCCCTCCGCCTATAAATAGTGAAGGATGAAGACGAAGAAAAGTAGAACACTACTTGAGCATTCGAGCGCCTACTGCAAACAAACACTCCCAAGCCTTCGAGCAAATTTTCGAGTCTTTGTTTCCAAGTGTTCTCCGAGTTTCCAGTTCATCGGAACTCGTCTTCACAGCCTTCACACTTAGATTCTAAGCCCACTTCATATATCCGAAGCTTAGAAGAAGAACTCTAGCCAATCTTTGCATTCACTGTAAAGAGTTCTTCATAGTGTGTCGTCAACCAAAAACCCTATACTTCGTCTGTTAGGTTTTGAGTGTTGTCGTTAGGTTGTCCAGATCCAAGGCCCTTCTTTCATCGATTGAAGAAGCCTCGATCGTAGAGTTGAGATCCAAGCTTACACTTACATCGTTTGTGTGAAGCTCGATCGAAGCTAGGCTGTAAGGAGAGCCCGGAATCTCCCTGTTGTTCGGACAGAAACGAGTGAAGTTTCGTGTCCAATTTAGGTCTTAGTAGTGAACCCGTAATCACTGCGTTGTTCGTCAGATCCAGGCGAGTGAAGCCCGATCTCGACCAGGTTTTTGAAGGACCCGTAACCTTCAAGTTCTTGAGTGAAAAGAACGGTTGCCGTCGTGCAACAAAGTGGACGTAGGAGCGTTATCTCCGAACCACTATAAATCCTCGTGTCGTATCTCTCTAACCCTAAACTCTTTACTTTGTTTATCCATTGCACTTGCATCTAAACAACTTAATCTGGATATTTTAATTACTTAGGAAAAGATTTTAGCTCACCAAATTCCGCATACACGAGTAAGGACTCCCTCTTGATCAAGTCATCACTTCGGTCAAGCAGGTTAGCTACGTACTGTTGATCTAGCTTCAGCTAGGTCTTAAGTTTAAAGCGAGCTCCTTACTTGTTACTCTGAGTTAAGGGATTTGAAGTTGAAAAACTTCAAAATACGTATTCACCCCCCCCTCTACGTATTTTTCCTATTAACAAACCGGGACCAACAAGTGGTATCAGAGCAGCGGTTCTTTCGAGCCTCTGCTTTGCATATCCGAAGTGAGTCCCCACTCACTTCACGTTGTCTCACTGAACCGGATCCTATTTCCTAAGTGCAACAAAATCTCACCCACGCATACTGCATTACTACTAACTGTTTACCATGAATGCTTCTAGTCTTCCACAGTTTTCCATTGAAGGCTACGAGATCTGGAGCTTCCGTGTGGAGAGCTTCTTATGCTCCGTCCATGACCGCATGTGGGAGGTCATAGAAGATGGACCTATCACAATCAAGAAGAGCATCACTGTGGATGTTCCAGCAGCGGAAGGACGAGCAGCTCATGTTCGACAACAACTAGTAGACAAGGACAAAGATGAGTACACTCCCAACGACTTCAAGATTGCCAATCTTGACAAGATCGCACGCCACACGATGCAGAGCACCGTGTCGGACGCCTACCTTCCAAGGATTAGGAAGTGCGCAACAGCGAAGGAGATGTGGGAAACTCTAGCTCTCATTTCTCAAGGCACTGACAAAATCAAAGAAAACAAACTCGCCGTACAAATGCGGGAGTTTGAAAGCCTGATAATGAAGCCAGGAGAATCCATCGACACCTTCGAACTGAGAGTCACCAACATCACTGCAACTCTCAACTCGCTTGGGAAGGAACTCACGGATAAGGAAGTCAACCTGAAGATTGTCCGAGCTCTCACAAGGAAGTGGCAAACTATGAAGGAGCTGTATCTAGCAACCAAGGATCTATCAAAGCTCACACCAGAGATTCTATTTTCTGAACTCAAAGCTCATGAATTCGATCTGAATCGAATGAACCTCGACGAAGAGGATGAAGCACCCACTACGTCAAAAGGAGTAGCATTCAAAGCTGCCGAAGGGCCAAGCGAGCAGTCGCTAGCCAAGATGACGAGGGAAGAGTTGGAAGAACACATTGGGTTCTTATCCAAGAACTTCAATAAAATGAATTCTCGAGTGGGCAAATACAAAAGATTCTACAAGCAATACAAAGGGAGGAGCACTGATGCTCGAGAAGGAAAAGGGAAGAGAGAAGAGACGACAAAGCCGATCCCGAGAGACATGATGGAAGTAGAGTGTTACCACTGCCACAAGATGGGCCACTACAAATCCGATTGCCCAAAGCTAAGTGCCAAAGAACGCGAAGAATTGAAGGCCAAGAGGGATGCCCCAAGGCGAGCGCTCGTAGCAAGTGAAGTGCCGGTCGCTACAACTGAAGATCCACCAAGCGACTCAGATGCATTCACCGATCCAAATTCCAGTGATGGTGAGGATCTTGGATTTATGGCGCTCACCGATGAAGAAACAGGAGAGGTATTCTTCTATCCTTCAATCACTTCAATTACACTAGCACACACTGTCAATGAGGAAGAACAATCCTCTACATGGAGTGAGTTGTTTGACAAGCACCAAAAATTGTCAAGCGACCACGAAGTGGTAAAACAAGCTCTGTCTCGAAGCGAGAAGGAGAACCGAAAGCTAGCCCGTGAGCTTGACGAAGTCAAACTTAATTTAAGAGCTATGACTAGTAAGTTCGAGGATCTCTTCGCGAGACATCAAAGCTTGGAGGGAAGGTATGAAACCCAGTCCACTCTAGTTGCCAACTTGAACAAAGCATCATATGCTAGGCAGGCACTAGAGGGCTCGCTTCTACCTTTTGGTAGGAAAGCTGGCCTTGGATATGAGGGTGGACCTTCCGAGCCAACTGTCTTTGTTGGTGCTTCAAACACGACACCATCAGTCACTTTGGAAATGCCCACTGCATCCAAAGCGACCACTAACAAAGGCAAAGGCAAAATGGCTGAGAGCCCTAAGAAGAAGCCAATGAAGATGTCTATATCTTTAAGGACTGAATCTAAGGGTAAGCAAAATACAACTATCCCTAGCACTCACAATGCTAAAGACTACCAATCCAAAGGTAAAGGGAAACCAGTTGTAGCTTCTAAGCCTCAAGCCATGACACGAGAGACAAAGGATCTCCCTTTCAAGAAAAGGAGTAATGTCTATGTGTCACGTTATCCGGACTGGAGATGGTCCAACCGGACTAACATTGAGGGGGAAGAACTCGAAGGACCAAAGAGGCCGCTTCGAACTTCCAAGGTTACTCAAGCGAGTCGGGGTCAAAACCCTAGTTGGACCGCTTTGAGGAAACCAAGCTAGCCGCTTCGACAGACTAGAAACCCTAAGTCAGTCTCTAAACCCAAAGCTAATCCGAAGCGAGTCGCTTCAGGATTTAAGCAAAGTGGGAAGAGCATAGGTAGGACTGAAGCGAGCCGCTACCCCTCTTGCACACACTGCTGCACATGTGAAGCTGCTTTAAGGCAGAAGTCACAGTTTTCGAAGGTCGAGAAACCCAAAGCACAAGCCTTCTTTCAAAAGAAAGTGAAGCAAGTGTGGGTACCTAAGGGAACTAACCTGCAAGGACCCAAACTGATTTGGGTACCAAAATCTGTCTAATTGCAGGTGGGCGCCGTGGATCCCATGCCAAGTGAGGGTCATCAAATCTGGTACTTCGACAGTGGATGTTCGAGACACATGACCAGCATGAAAGCTTTACTTCAAGACTACATTGAGAAGAAGGGTCCACACGTTACTTTTGGTGATAACTCTCGAGGAAGCACCAAAGGGTACGGCGCACTGAAAGTTGGAAAACTCACAATTGAAGAAGTCTCCTACGTGGAAGGACTTAAGCACAACTTGTTATCCATTTCACAATTCTGTGACAAGGGATACAAGGTAGAATTCATTTCCAACAAGTGCATTGTGAAGAGCAAGCTCACATCCCAGATTGTGCTTACTGGAATAAGACAAAGGAACGTCTATATAGCACAATGGGATAGCTGCAAAGTGGAGACGTGCTTAGTAGCAAGGAGTGCTACAGAGATTGGATGGCTATGGCACAGACGCTTGAACCATCTCAACTTCAAAGCAATCAATCGCTTAGCTCGTAAGGGTTTGGTGCAAGGCATACCAAATGAAGTCTTCATCAAAGACCATCCATGCTCACCATGCCAACGAGGGAAGCAGACAAAGACGCACTTCGCCAGTCTTGAAGAAGCCTCTTCCAAGCGAGTGCTCGAGCTGCTTCACATGGATCTGTTTGGTCCAGTCACTCCAGTTAGTATAAATGGTAGGAAGTACACTCTAGTTGTAGTCGACGACTTTTCTCGCTACACTTGGGTCGTATTTCTCTACAGCAAGAAGGAGACTCTGACCAAGCTACCACAACTGCTCAAGCGATTGGCTGTGGAGAAGAATCAAGCTATCGTGACCATCCGCTCCGATAAAGGCACAGAGTTCTTGAACTCTACCATTCAAGCTTACTGCACGGAGCATGGCATAGCACATCAGACTTCCTCAGCACGCACACCACAGCAGAATGGAGTTGCTGAAAGAAGAAATCGAATTATCAAGGAAGCTGTTCGAACAATGATTGCAGACTCAAAACTTCCAATGAAGTATTGGGCTGAAGCTGCCAATACAGCATGCTACACGCAGAATCGAACACTTCTCTGCAAACGACACGACAAAACACCATATGAAATATGGACAGGGAGAATTCCTAACATATCTTATTTCCATATTTTTGGTTGTAGGGTCTTCATCCATGACAATGGGAAGTCACAGTTGAAAGCCTTTGAAAGCAAAGCTGATGAAGGAATATTCTTAGGATATTCTACATCAAGCAAAGCTTACAGGGTATTCAACTGTAAAACCCTAATCGTGGAAGAATCACCCCATGTCGTATTTGATGAATCTTCTTTAAGTCATCCACAGGAACAGGATCAATCTAAAGACGGAAAGTCAAGTGAGGAACCCATCAACACTCTTACTTGGGACATACTTGAGGATGAAGAAGAAATCAAAGGCTCAAGCAAGCAGAAGGTCCAAGGAAAAGATGAAGCTGCCCCCAAGACTCCTGAAGCGAGTACAGGCCAAGCACCCAATCCAGTCGCTTCAGACGGTGAAGTGAGTGACAAGGAAGACGATGAAGATGAAGCTGGCGGATCCAAGCGCGCGTGGCTCAAGGATCACTCACCAAGTCAAATTATCGGAGATCCATCCAAGGGTGTAGTGACCAGAAGTCAAGTGTTTGGAGAAAGTGCCATGTTCAGTTGCTTTCTCTCAAACATTGAGCCGACATGCATAGAAGAAGCCTTAGCCGATTCAAATTGGGTGATCGCCATGCAAGAAGAACTGAACCAGTTCACCAGAAATGACGTATGGTACCTCGTGGATCGTCCCAAGTTTCAGCATGTTATTGGCACCAAATGGGTGTTCAAGAACAAGACGGACGAGGACCACAACGTAGTAAGGAACAAAGCGCGACTCGTTGCCAAAGGCTACTGCCAAGAGGAAGGAATCGACTTTGACGAGACTTTCGCTCCAGTGGCACGACTTGAAGCTATCAGATTGTTTCTAGCCTATGCAGCAACCAAGAAGTTTAAGGTCTATCAAATGGATGTGAAGAGCGCGTTCCTGAACGGTGAGTTGAAGGAAGAAGTGTATGTGGAGCAGCCACCGGGTTTCGAGCAAGGAGACAAAGTGTATCGCTTGAAGAAAGCTCTATATGGGTTGAAGCAAGCCCCTAGAGCTTGGTACGATACACTTTCTCAATTCCTAGTGGAAAATGGATTTCACAAAGGAAAGATAGATCGAACACTATTCACCATCAACCATGGAGAAGACATGCTATGGGTTCAGATCTACGTGGACGACATCATATTTGGGTCACCAAACCAGTCGCTTAGCGAGAAGTTTGGAGAGCTAATGAAGACCAAATATGAGATGTCAATGACTGGCTTGATGAGCTGCTTTCTAGGTCTTCAAGTGAAGCAGCAGGATGATGGTATCTTCATCAATCAAGCGAAGTATACTAGAGATATGCTTGCCAAGTTTGGTATTCAGCATGCTAAAGCTGTGAAGATCCCAATGAATACCAACTGGAAGATGGAGCCAGACGAAGAAGGAAAATCTGTGAATCCTACAGATTATCGTGCCCTAATTGGGTCACTTCTCTATCTCACTGCAAGTAGGCCAGATATTGCTTTTGCAGTTGGAGTCTGTGCTCACTTCCAAAGCAACCCCAAGCACAGCCATCTTGAAGCTGCCAAAAGAATTCTTCGATATTTGAAGGGCACTATCAATATGGGGCTGTGGTATCCAACGGAGGACAATCTGGAGCTCACTGGATACTCAGACGCTGACTATGGAGGGTGCCGAATTGATAGGAAATCAACTTCGGGCACTTGTCAGTTCTTGGGAAGCAAGCTGATCTCATGGTGCTCAAAGAAGCAGACGAGTGTAGCCACTTCAACGACTGAAGCCGAATATATGGCCGCAGGAAGTTGCTGTTCTCAAATTCTATGGCTTCTTCAGCAGTTGAAGGACTACAATGTTGAAGCGAATGAAATTCCGATCTTCTGCGACAACAACAGTGCTATATGCATCTCACAGAATCCAGTGCTACACACCAGATGCAAGCACGTGGAAATCCGACATCACTTCATTCGTGATCATGTCGAGAAGAAGGATATCAAGCTCGAGAAAATTCATACCAATCTCCAGCGAGCAGATATCCTCACCAAGCCTCTAGCTGAGTCTCGTTTCAATCAGCTATGCATGGAATTAGGGTTGTTAGACCCTGGTGAAGAATGCTAGATCCAGGATGCACGAAGGAGTGGTCGCTAGTTTTTCGTAGCGTCACTCGCTTCGGATCTTCACCAACTCAAGCGAGTCACTTCAAAATCTCACTCGCTTGAAGAAGGAGAAATAAGGTGGAGCAAGGTGGAGTGTTGGAAGACGTTCCCTACCCGCTTACAGGAATTGTTAAGCCATTGGTTAAGGGGGAACTATTGTTTGCTCTCGGAGCAAGCTACTTCCAAAGCGAGCAAGGAAAGCTGCTACCTAGCCTAGGATTCCTAGCGAGTGGGTATAAACACTCGCAAGTGCCGTTTCTAGTAACGGTTGTGGGGTCTTGTATCGGGCCTTCCCACGTAAAAATGGTGAAAGCTTAGGCAGGGCTGGCACCTAGACCTTGTGTCCTCTTCCCATCTCTCCGTCGAAGAGGAGCAAGTCTTCTCATCTCCTTCATCGTGGATAAATGTCCATTTCTTACTCACTCTTCACTGAGTTGAGCTGTCGGATGTCTATCCATTCCCCTCTCACCTTGAACTTTGCATCGCTTCAATTTGCCCAATCTTGGGTCAAAGCGAGTCGACTGCAAGTTCATTCTGTAGCATGTAGGAGGATGCTTGAAGGTTTACCTTTTTATACAAAAGGTTGCAGGGCTGGTGACATGCTTCTGCGTAAAATACGAGATTGTCTTGTCAGAGCATTCTCATTGTCATCCTGTCCATTTCTGCTCTGAGATAAGGACTTGTACTCATCCCCCATTCGTCGTGAATATGTACACTTACGTGAAGCTCCCCTCTGGGTTGAAGTAAGCTTGTGTACTATATTCATTTTCTCTCTCATTCACTTCGATGGAGGACTCTCTAATTCGTAGAGGAAGATGAATGCCATGAAGACGAACGCCAAGAAGATGGGACACACAACAAGTGATGAACATTCCAACAAGTGGGTTCAACATGAAGTCCAAACCTAATGAAGTCTTCAAATTGTGGTATCAATCTCCTACGAAGTGAGATTGACTGGTAAGCGTTTCAAATTTAAGTACACTAAGTGAGGTGAAACGTGCTAGAAACTTTCACTCACTACGTGGAAAATATGAAGTGAATCTGATACAAATACAAAGAGGAAAACACTCTTGTTTATCCTCGAAGTATGTAAGTCAGAAACATTTTAAATTAAGCAAAGAAATTTATTCCAGTCGCTTCAGATGGCCAAGCGAGTGCTTCGCCACTCAAAGCTAGCCATCGCAAGCGAGTGCGGAACAGTCACTCAAGCGAGTGCCTCTCAAGTGAGTAAAGGCCAAGCGGCCCAACTCGAAGCGAGTAGGCACGAAGCGAGTATGAGCTGTCTGCACTCGAGTGCCTATTTCACTTTCTGCCAAGCATTTAATGCAGTGGCGCGTAGAGGAAGAAGCGACAGGCGCGTGGACGTCAAAACCGAGGAAAGCGGGAAAAATCGCACTCAATCCAGCCGTCGAATCTGAACCGCCTCGAAATCTCAACCGCTGGATTGACTACTGTTGGGAGAGACGAATCATCAACAGCCACGTGGCCACGTCAAGCGAAATTGGCGGTTCACTTTTCAGTGATGACGCCGGACACGTCAGTTCCATCACCGGAGGTAGCCGCCCACGCACAAAACCCTAGGAGTGATTTTACCAAAATACCCCTGCCACGTCAGCCAAGACCTAACTCTATATATTTGGGACGAGGCAGAACTGCAAACCTTTCACAACCTTCAAAAATTTCCATTCTCGTGCTTAGATCTGCAACTTCTGCAACTCACGAGTCTCAACCCCTTTCTTTTTCATCGTAAAAATTCTCTTCAAATTTCTTTCAAATTCACCATGGGCAAGAAGAAGAGTACAGAAACGATGGAGAAGTTCATGACGAAAGTTGGCGATCACATCAACGTCGAGCCCCACCTCGACCCTATCGTCATAGAGAAGAATGGTTTCTTCCGTAGAGCCGTGACCACGGCCGGTCTATGGAAGTTTGTAACTTTGATACCGACGAAGATTCTGGCGAAAGCCATTGGAGAGATTCTGCTGAATCTGAAGAAGGAACAAAATACATCTTCCTTCACTGATCCACGGACCAGGAAGCCGGTGGAGGTTGATATGAGTAAACTCATTGAGGTGTTCGATCTACCAAGAGAAGGAGGAGATTCTCTGCTAGATCTAGGTCTTTCGGCCGAAGTGCAGTATGTTCGATTTGCAACCACCAGAGCAGATCCGAACTTCAAGGAGGCCAACATTCGCAAAAGTCTGAAGGAACCGTTCAATCTCATCTGCGAACTCTTTACGAAGAGCATTGCATGCTATGTCGGTTCCCTCGACACGCTGTCAGAGACGAAGCTGATCGGCACCACCATGATCATCGACAGCCTCACTGGAACAAAGTTTAACTGGCACGGGTGGCTTCTCAAGCAAATCCACGAAGCTGCTGACGATTTCGCGTTTGTTCCAGGAACTGCAAACGAAATCCTTCGGAAAGGAAAATTAAAATTCTTTTCAAGACTGTCTGTTGCACTGGAAATGATGTTCCCAGAAATAATGTGGCCGGATTCCGACACGACCATATACAACAAGCAAACCATCTTCTACGACACGTGGAGGAAAACCAAGATCTTGATGGATCTGGGACTTCTGGAAGTTGAAGTGCCCATTGCAAGACCAGTTGCCGAAAGGCAAGCTGAGAAAGGCCAAGAGAGACTGGTCGCTTCACCTGTGAAGCGAGCCAGGTCCAAGCGAGGCAGGAAGAAGATGAAGCTAGTCACTTCGCTTGTCCAAGATAGCGAGGCGGTGGAGAAGCCACTTGAGGACATCGAAGTGACCCAACCTCAGCCTTCACCAACCAAAGCCCAATCCCCTCAACTCCAAATCACCCAAAATCCAGAACCCCAATCTTCATCAACCCAACAACCACCAAAACAGATAACCCCCCTCTCTCCCCATGAAGAAGAGTCAGCTTCTTCTTTCCACATTCCCACTGTCCCATTCCTCAGCACTGATGAAGCTCCTGCCTACACTACATTCACCCAACTTCAATCCCAGCCAATACAACCACCCCCCACTGAAGCCATCCACATTTCCGACACCCAAGAAACCTCATCACCTACCCAATCCCTCTCGACATCGGCAGCTACAGCCGATACCGCCCAAACTGTCGGAGAACTTCCCATCATCCCTCAATTCAAAACCCCTGCCCTCACCGAACACAAGCGGGCTCTCGAACGCTATGTTCGAGACAGAGAGCAAGCCGCGGAGACAATCAACCTTCGCTACAATCTTCGCTCCGCAAGTGTTGAATGGAGCGACATATTCTACACCAATGTAGTAGACTTTCTGACGTACATCACGTACCGAGGAACGGAATACTACAAGATCTTCAGGCTCCTCAAAGCCTTCACAGAGGAGGAGTTGATCCAGATGGAAGTCAATCTGCTCAATTTTATCGGCGAAAATGGCTTCCATGCCTTCCTTGAAGGGACTAGCTTCTGGGAGAAGCTGGATGCCAAGGTGAAGGAATCATATCCACTCGCCACAGTTCCGAAGCGAGTGCCCTCATCCCATGAGAGGAAGCTCATCCGGGAGTATAAGGAGGAGATGGAGATGAAGGATGCTGAGATTGCTAGTCTCCAAAGCGAGATTACCAAGAAGAGCGATGAATTGGAGAGGAAGGCAGGGGAGGTCATTGGTCTTAGAGAAGACTTTGACAAGAAGAAGAAGGAGTTGGAGGGAAAGGTGGAGGAGAAGGAGAGGCTTCTGGAAGAGAAAGAGAAGGCGCTGGAGGCGCAAGTGAAGCTGGTGGATGACAACACCAAATCTATCACAGAACTCAAGGGCTTGCTTGATGCAGAAAGAAGCCGCTTGAGGGAGGTTAATACTAAATTGACCTCTCTTGTCAAGGAAAAGGAGGTGTTGGAGAAGGAAGTGAAGAAGGTGAAGGAGAAGTATGAGAAGAGAGAGGAGGAACTGATAAGGACGGGAAGCGAGCTGCTGAGCACTAAAAAGACACTCGATTCACTCAAGACTGAAATGAAGCTACTGAAGCAAGAGAGAGAGACTGATAAGAAAGAACTAGAGAGTCGGAGGAAGAGTGCACAAGATCTTGACTTAGAGAAAGCAGAACTTTCTATTCTACTACAGAAAGTCAAGAGACTGAAAGAAACTCTCACTGTAAGAATCACTGCAGATGCCGAATTTCACAATTCTCTCAATCAAAGGGAAAGGAGGCTTGCAGTGATGAAGGCAGAACTTGAAGCGTCCAAGGAACACTTGGAACTCACGCTTCAAGAAGAAACCAAGAAGATCACCAAGGCTGTAGAAGCGGAGCTGGAGGCTCGCTTCAGAGAGGTGGAGCCATTGGAGAGTATGATGGCGTCCGTTGTTGAGAGAGAGAGGCAGTGCGAATATCTGCTTGAAGAGATATCTATCAAGACTGCTGAGATAGTAGCGCCATCCATGGAAAAAACCCAGCAGATGCTTTAGACTGTCCTCAACACAGTCAATTCACTACAACAATCCCTCTCTGGAAAATCTATAATCCTAACCCCTGGCAGTGATGATGCCAAAAAGGGGGAAGGGCAAGTAGAGCAAGGTGATGCTGGAGGTTCAGGAGGAAGGAGAGTCGGTGTGGAGTTGATGTTGGAGGGAGGAAGTGGTGCAGGTGAGAAGGAGGATGAAGCGAGGTCTCTGGGCAAGACAAAACTCACGGAGGAGGAGTTATTAAAACAGCTTGAAGAGCCCAGTAGACCACTTCAAGAAAAAGTGCTAAGTGCATCGATTGCACGACATCCTCCGGTGACAGTGTTAACGAAGGAGGAAAAGAGGAAGCAGGTGGAGAAGGATGCTGCCTTAGCATGGGAGATGGAGCATCTAACCAAATACTTTGTTAATGCAGGTGCTTCGTCCAGTTCCCAAGCGGCCGCTTTACCCAAAGTGGACGCACCAGCTTCATCCGCCGCACTAGCTTCAACAGCTGCACTCATCTCATCTACAGCTGTCCCCTCTAGTGAAGCTACGAAGAAAGACATGCAGCCCCCACCACCAAAGATGCCAATGAAGCGAACTGCACCAGAGATGAAAAGTAATGACCCCGCGGCTAAGCGCCAAAAAGTCAAGCAAGCAGTTGCTTCAAAAGCAGGAAAGGAGGAGAGAAAAAGGAAAGAAAGAGAGGAGGGAAGGAGCGAAGAGGAGAGAAAGAAGAGGAGTCACGCCAGGCGTCTCCAAGTGATTGACGCACGGATCGAGGAGCACTTCAGTGAAGTATTGCTCATTCAGTCCTCGTTGGTCCGAAGCGCGTTCATTCCCGTCATGCCAGATGAGTCCGAAGCATGTGAAGCTCAAGCCATATTTGATGCATGCGACGTGACTACAAAGGAGATGGTGGAGTCGGGTCGATATCCTTGCAATGATGAACAAGATTACATTCGCAAACGACTCAATGCGAAGCGTCCATCGTGGAACAGCGAGTCGGGAGCAAAATTCAAGAAGGTCATGGCTCAACTGTCAAGCAGGACAGAAGAGGAGTTGGCCAAGCGAAGGATTGATCACCCAGATGCCAGGGAGATTGAGGAGTTCATTCCGAGGGATCTGCGCGATTTGTGGCTAGACTACAAGAATCTGTTTATCAAAGCTTACTACTTTTGGGAGGTAGTGCCACTTCAGGATCGTTGCTCTCGAATGAGTGCTCTCAGCAACTTCCTGTGCACATATGACGAGAAGATGCGGAGGAAGATCTTCACCACCGCTGAACTAACTCAGCCCAAGCCTCTGATTGTCAAGATTCCTGCCATAAAGCAATTCCCCATGCCTTATCATCCAGGAACTGATATTCCAGACAGAGGAATTATTGATGATGAAGTGACTGAAGCCTTCAGGCTGGAGAGCGCTTGGAGAAATCCCAGTATCCACACAGTAAACTCTATGGAATCGAGAGTTCTTTCAGCTTACGTGGATACTGCTGCTGAAGAAGAGGAGAAGAAGGAGGAAGAAGGAAAGGAGAAGGAGAAGGAGGATGAAGCTGCAGGAAACCTTTGAGTTTCAAGCTTCTAAAACATATCTTTTTATGAACTGCCTTGTTCATCTATCTCACCTTTATTTCTGTCTCTTCTCGTGTCATTTACTCGCTTTGTGAATGACTTTACCTTTTTGCTACAAACTCAAATAATTTAACCGAAAAAAAGGGAAAGGAACTTAAAAGAAAAATTACAAACGAAACTGCAAAGGAAGCAGTCGCTTGGAGTTCCCTTCACGGTTAGATAGGCTAGAATTTTCTAAATCTTAGCCTTTGGGTTTTGGCATCATCAAAATGGGGGAAATTGTTGGGAATTGTTATGGACCAATTTGTTAAGGGGGAACTCTGAGGGATACTTGATAAACGAAGCCATTTGTTTTTGATTGGATCCCAAAACCCCAAGTGTCCAGTTCCCAAGCGACCCATTTTGATGTAGTTAATAGGTTAGAATTTTTCTAAGCCTAAATCTGTTAGGATGGCTTTATTTTGCTTAGCTTTAGACTGCAGGAATTCAAGTGAAGGCCACTCGCTTGAGTGTGTTCTTCCAAAGCGAAGCGAGTCTAGCAAACCGAAGTGAAGCGTGCCGAAACCAGCGAAGCGAAGCGAGCGCTACAGTGGAGTCAAAGTGAACCCACCAAAGCGAAGCGAAGCGAACGCTACAAAGAAAAGCAGAAGCGAGTCAACGCGGGTCAACACTTATTAGAGCGGTCACTACGAAACTTCGTTTCGAAAGCGACCCGCTACAGTATGATCCTGAAGCGACTCACTTCAGAGCGGACGCTACAACTTAAAGCAAAGCAAGCCACTACCTACCAGAAAGCGACAGCACAACTCCCGCCCATATTTTGAACTCCAGTCAACAGGAGATCGTAGCATTAATTACGAGATCTCCACGTGTCGAAAGCGGAGTGGAGCGGAAGAGTTGACTGCCAGGCCGACAAAGGCGTCGCAACAGTACTGGCTCGCCCCAGTTACTGTTAAGTTTGTAACATAGCCATTTTCGGCAAAGAGACAAACTGGGCACCTGCAAAAGCTACTGCCTGCGCAAGTACTGTCGAGAGGAGGAGGGACAAGGCCACCAACCAAACAACGGATCTCAGCCATCCCTCCGCCTATAAATAGTGAAGGATGAAGACGAAGAAAAGTAGAACACTACTTGAGCATTCGAGCGCCTACTGCAAACAAACACTCCCAAGCCTTCGAGCAAATTTTCGAGTCTTTGTTTCCAAGTGTTCTCCGAGTTTCCAGTTCATCGGAACTCGTCTTCACAGCCTTCACACTTAGATTCTAAGCCCACTTCATATATCCGAAGCTTAGAAGAAGAACTCTAGCCAATCTTTGCATTCACTGTAAAGAGTTCTTCATAGTGTGTCGTCAACCAAAAACCCTATACTTCGTCTGTTAGGTTTTGAGTGTTGTCGTTAGGTTGTCCAGATCCAAGGCCCTTCTTTCATCGATTGAAGAAGCCTCGATCGTAGAGTTGAGATCCAAGCTTACACTTACATCGTTTGTGTGAAGCTCGATCGAAGCTAGGCTGTAAGGAGAGCCCGGAATCTCCCTGTTGTTCGGACAGAAACGAGTGAAGTTTTGTGTCCAGTTTAGGTCTTAGTAGTGAACCCGTAATCACTGCGTTGTTCGTCAGATCCAGGCGAGTGAAGCCCGATCTCGACCAGGTTTTTGAAGGACCCGTAACCTTCAAGTTCTTGAGTGAAAAGAACGGTTGCCGTCGTGCAACAAAGTTGACGTAGGAGCGTTATCTCCGAACCACTATAAATCCTCGTGTCGTATCTCTCTAACCCTAAACTCTTTACTTTGTTTATCCATTGCACTTGCATCTAAACAACTTAATCTGGATATTTTAATTACTTAGGAAAAGATTTTAGCTCACCAAATTCCGCATACACGAGTAAGGACTCCCTCTTGATCAAGTCATCACTTCGGTCAAGCAGGCTAGCTACGTACTGTTGATCTAGCTTCAGCTAGGTCTTAAGTTTAAAGCGAGCTCCTTACTTGTTACTCTGAGTTAAGGGATTTGAAGTTGAAAAACTTCAAAATACGTATTCACCCCCCCCCCCCCCCCCTCTACGTATTTTTCCTATTAACAAACCGGGACCAACAGATTAGTTTTTATTCTTTTCTCTACTTTTATACTTTAGATCTAGATTTATTTTATGTATGAAGACCATTGAAGATTGAAGATTTATTCAAGATTCAAGAGTTTTTCTATCCCTTTCTCTTTTACTTTATGTTTTTACTTATGTTTAATCTTCCTCTACCTTTCTTTTAATTATGTCTAGCTAAATTCCTTAGTTGATTTTAGGGATTGAATGCCTAATTGAATTTATGTAAGTGTTCTTGTGTACAATTAGCCTTCCAATCTAGATGCATGTTTTCATGGTGCTTATTCTCATGCATGATTACTTGATCACTAATTGTGATAGTTATGTTCATATGCCTTGATTAGGATATTGCATAATAGATCTCATGAATACATGATATGATAGTTTGATTTGTCTTAATTGATAATTGAATTATTATATGTTTATATATAATTGATTTGGTGTCTTAGTTGAGCCTAGTTGATTATATTATTGATACTTGTTCTATTTTGCACTTGATTTGATTCTTACAATTCGAAAGAATATTAGGATCTTGTTAGGTGACAACTTGCATTGCTTTAATTAGGGTGTAGGTTATTTTTGCATGTATCACATTTAGATTGGATTAAATTGGTTAATTGTACTCATTAATTGCTTGCGTATATTTGGTTAGGTAGGCTTCCCTAGAATCAACCTTGTTCCTTATTTGATTTATTTGTTTCCTTATTTGCTTATTTGCCTTATTTGTTTAATTGCTTATTTATTTGTTTACTTATTTGTGTTCTCTTTTATTTATTTTATTTATTTGCCTAGGATTAAAATACCACATTCTAATTTCTTATTTGCCTAGACATCAGTTTAATTCTAGAGTAGAGGTATTGTGTGTGGTTTCGGTATATCAATCCCTGTGGATACGATACTCGTTCTTTCGTATACTATACCTATTTTGTGTGGTAGAAAATAGTGCGATCAAATTTTGGCGCCGTTGCCGGGGATTGATTAGATTTCACATAGATATTTTGAAATAGGATTAATAGGTGATTTAGGCATTTTTATTTTTCTGTTTTATTTGATTGATCTAACGTTTTCTTGGTCTTATCTTTTGCTTTTAAGGTAATAAAGAAGGATCGAGACGAAGTTGAGATTGATCAATCACCACCATCCACCATGGGAGATCCACAACCAAAGAGGACTCTCTACGATCGGTTCCATCGAACCTATTCTCAACAACTCCCATTGGAAAAGACTCCTATAGAAAAGATGTTGGAGAGCTTTATATCCACGTTGGAGTCGAAGTTCGAAGCCTTGGAGCATAATGTCACTACTCTCGGAAACACGGTCATAGGTATGAGCACTCATATCAAGACTTTGGAGGCGCAAGTAGAACAATTGGAGAAGGCCCAATTCGTACCCCAATTCAATGCTAGCGAGGTACAAGATGAGGAGTCTGAGGAGTTCGAGGCCCCGAAAATTGAGAAAGTTGAAGATGAAAGTGACTCGGAGTTCGAGGAGACGAGGAGACAAGTGCCGAATCGAGGACCTCTCGATACCTCTCTCGATCGAGAGGCCTATCGAGAGGTCAATACTGGAGTACAGAATACCCCTCTCGATACCCCTATCGATCGAGATGGGGATCGAGACCTTTTCGACGAGGAGCTTCAAGATGACCCTCTCGACACCTCTCTCGATCGAGAGGTTGGTCGAGAGGCTGCCCAGAAAAGTCAGAATGTTCCTCTCGACACCTCTCTCGATCGAGAGGGGGGTCGAGAGGTCCCTCTTTCGATCGAAACGTGCGATTTCTTCTCCAACGATTTTTCCCTTCAATATTTGTTCGATCCCACGCCCGATGAAGAGTCCATACAAACTAAAGGAGTAGTTGGAGATGTTCGTGTTCGAGTTCGAGGGTTCGACTTTCCGGCCGACTTCGTGATCGTGGAGATGAAGGAAGATGTCAATCAACCTCTGATTTTGGGATGTTCGTTCTTAGCAATGAGTGGAGATTGTTTCGACATGGAAAGTGGTGATCTCCCAGTTCGAGTACACAAAGAAGAGCTAAAGATTTCGGTCTTAGGAGCCAAAAGAAGAAAACTCAAAGATGGGGGAGAAAAGAGCTTTCATTTTTATCCGCCTTGAAAAGAGGTAACGTCGGGCTAAAGACGTAAAACGTAGCACTTGTTGGGAGGTAACCCAACTCTATCTTTAATTTTCAGTTTTTGTTTTATTTATTTTTGTTTTTCTTTGAGTCTTATCTTTTATTAAGCTTTTTATCCAAGAATTTTCGAAGCTTGTGAGTTGTAGGTTTTCTCGATGAGGTTTCGGCTAGAAGAGAAGATCGATAGTAAGCTAGCTTCGGTGAAAGGTACGCTCGTTAACTTATCCACTCCTTCTTAAACTTATTCCTTCATCATGATTCGAAATAAGTTTGGGGGAGGGAGAAGTGTGGCTTTGTTAACTCGTTTACATGGGTTCTTGGATTGTAGCTTAATTTTTGGATATTTTATTAGTAGTTATTATTAGTAGTTATTATTTTTTGTTGAGTCTTAGGTATTTAAGTTGAGTCAAATAAGCATGTGATGATAGTGTTGTGAATTTGGCCGATGATAGAAAATTTTTGTTGATTTTTGAAGAAAAATTCATGATCTTTATTATGCATGGAACCTTGGCGAAGCGACGCAATTATTTTGATGAATTTGAATTGTGTTATGATGTCGGGAACTAGTTAGTTTGAACCCGTGAGATTTGAGCTTTTTGTGCATATTTATGCCTATTCTTTGATTGAGTGATCATGCATTCTTCATTGTTTCTAGAACTTGTCTTATTTCTCCATCAAGACCTTAGTATATTTATGAACTAGGAGATGATCTTAGGCCATCTTTCTTTAGCCACATGATTCCTATACACTAACCTTGTTCATAATCCTTTGTTTACCCCTTTTGAGCCTTTATTAGCCGTTCTTTGTAAAACCGGATGATAGGAGGTTTGGATGGTTATGGGTATCATTAGTATTTGTGGTTAGTGGTATGGAAGGAGTTGAAAAAAAATATATTTGTTGTGGTGTAGAAGGAGAAAAAGAAAAGAAAACCTAGATGCTTGTTAAAGTATAGTTAGCTATCCCTATAAGCTTAGAAAAATAGTTGTGAAAAGAAAAAAAATAGAGCCTTTGTTCAACATTAGAAAGAACATTCATTAGATGAGCTCTAAGAAAAAAAAAAGAGAAAAAGAAGAGAATGAGAATAAAAGCATAAGGGGATAGTTAACTTGAATTGTATTATGTGCATCTATGATATTGATGTTTTGTAGTTGGTATTGGATGGTAGAAGATGGAGTAAAAATCCGTACTTTGGTTGGAGTTGAAAAGAGGTTGATGATTTAGAGTATTTTGAGTCACTTAGCCTATATATTCCCTACCTTAACCAATGTCCCTACATTACAAGCTTTTATAAAGTCCTTCTTGATCCTAGTTTATGAGTATTACATTAGGTGGAGATGTTGAGAAAGGGGGCAAGCCTATGGTAAACATGTTGCATTGCATTGATATTGAGTGAACCCTATGATGTGCATTATCTTATACATCTTTTCTTTGAGAGAGTTGAGTGTTCACTTACATATATATAATTTCACATGTTTGAGAGTGTTCTTTGATTGAATAGCATGATTTGGATTTATTGAATAGGTTGTGTTATTGATGCTAAGGTTGTATGCATAGTTTTGATCATGAGGATGGTTTGTTTTTGAAAATTTTTTAGGCCTATATAGTTCACAATGCTTGAGTCTATTGTTTATTTCATTTTTGTTATTGTTCGGGACGAACAATGTTTAAGTTTGGGGGATTTTGATAGGGTGCATTTTTACCCTATCATCTAAGTGTTATATTATCGTTTTCTTGTCGTATTTTGATAGTTTAGCTCATGATTTGTATTGTTTATGTTATTTCGAGCTAGATTACGCTTTTGGGTTGTTTTGAGTGTTTTTAGGGCTTTTTAGTCGAGAAAACCCAAGATGAGACAAGAGACGATGAAACCAAGGAAGAGATGAAGTATTGATCCCAAGTTCTGACTTCTCACGATTTTTGGAAGAGTTATTCTGGAAAAGTGAAAGCATAGCATTGAAGAGGGGTTCGATAGGAGCACGTAGGCGAAAACGGAGGTCAATTCGGAGTTCGGATGAGGAAGATACGACCGAAACAAGAAAGTTGAGCAGAACCCTCTCGACCCTCTCGACCACCCTCTCGATCGAGAGAGGTGTCGAGAGGTGCCTCCTGTTTTCCAGACGGGATTTTCTCTAAAAGGCTATTTTTGACTTTTTCTTGGTTTCCTTGTACAATTAGGTATTAGATGTAAACTTCTACCCTATAAATACCTCTAAACCTATCATTGTAAACAAGTTCCTCCACTCTCCTACATTCTTTAGATTAGTTTTTATTCTTTTCTCTACTTTTATACTTTAGATCTAGATTTATTTTATGTATGAAGACCATTGAAGATTGAAGATTTATTCAAGATTCAAGAGTTTTTCTATCCCTTTCTCTTTTACTTTATGTTTTTACTTATGTTTAATCTTCCTCTACCTTTCTTTTAATTATGTCTAGCTAAATTCCTTAGTTGATTTTAGGGATTGAATGCCTAATTGAATTTATGTAAGTGTTCTTGTGTACAATTAGCCTTCCAATCTAGATGCATGTTTTCATGGTGCTTATTCTCATGCATGATTACTTGATCACTAATTGTGTATGCATAGTTATGTTCATATGCCTTGATTAGGATATTGCATAATAGATCTCATGAATACATGACATGATAGTTTGATTTGTCTTAATTGATAATTGAATTATTATATGTTTATATATAATTGATTTGGTGTCTTAGTTGAACCTAGTTGATTATATTATTGATACTTGTTCTATTTTGCACTTGATTTGATTCTTACAATTCGAAAGAATATTAGGATCTTGTTAGGTGACAACTTGCATTGCTTTAATTAGGGTGTAGGTTATTTTTGCATGTATCACATTTAGATTGGATTAAATTGGTTAATTGTACTCATTAATTGCTTGCATATATTTGGTTAGGTAGGCTTCCCTAGAATCAACCTTGTTCCTTATTTGATTTATTTGTTTCCTTATTTGCTTATTTGCCTTATTTGTTAATTGCTTATTTATTTGTTTACTTATTTGTGTTCTCTTTTATTTATTTTATTTATTTGCCTAGGATTAAAATACCACATTCTAATTTCTTATTTGCCTAGACATCAGTTTAATTCTAGAGTAGAGGTATTGTGTGTAGTTTCGGTATATCAATCCCTATGGATACGATACTCGTACTTCGTATACTATACCTATTTTGTGTGGTAGAAAATAGTGCGATCATAGCTTCCTCACGATATCCTCCTCCATCATTTGTTCTTATTCTTTAGCGTATTTTCTCCATCATCTCATCCTTCCTTTGTGCTTCCAAAATTTTGTTTCTCAAATCTGGCATCACGGTTAAGGTAGCGATAATTCCCTCGACTGTCTCCGATGGAGGTATCACCTCGAGATTAAGTCTTTGGAATTCCTTAACAAGTGCTGACTCACTCGTGAGTAGTATTGTCACGCCCCAATTCCCGAGGGAAGGCACGTGTGCCGGGACGTGGCAAGGGGTTGGAGTTAAGAAGCGGGGATAGAAGGGGGATCACAGCTTAAGACATTTTAACCATACTATTATCATTTAATTAACTACGGGATCGGGACGTACAACACGAACTACGGGGTAGGAAAACCATACTGCCCGTACCGGCCGCCATGTCTGAATACCCGTAAAAATAAAGTAAAATACGGGATCGGGACATATACAGCTCAAACTATGGGGTTGGTTAATCCGAACTTCCCATGTTGGCCGCTGTCTGAGTACCCGTAAGAGAAATGTAGAAGTAGGAGAAACGTAGAGATTTTATTATAGAAATATGAAATTAACTTATCATAATATACATGAGGGGTGGACTTTAAAAACGTAGCGGAAGCGTTTTATTCTTTTTACACCGCAGCAACAACAACAGTCCTCCCTAGCTCCTGCCGCTCCACCAGATTCCTTAACCTTAATCTGCAAAACAGTTGAAAAAGAATTGCAGGGCTGAGTACTAATGCACTCAGTGGAGTTATGCCGAAAACATTTATAATAAAAAGAATATCCATGATAATAAAGCATGCATAGAAGGGTTTTGAAATCATTATACTTCCATGCACACCAAAACTCATTTTCATTGATTGCAATGCGGATTACCACGTTACTCTTATACCGATCCCGGGACGTACCACTGTCGGATCCCTTTTCATGCTGGAGCCATAGATTAACATATACCGATCCCGGGACGTACCACTGCCGGATCCCTTTGTGATGGAGCCTATAGTTTGGAGATAATGGAGTATTTCATCCACTAGTTCTCCCCTCGAAGTTAGAACCAATTGGTGATCAACCCAATGATATCTAACCGTGCGCACAGCCCCTCGATTAGTGTGTTAGACCAACCGAAAGACCCGATCGTAAACATAAGAGCATTAAACATGTAATCACGCATCAAAACATTTTTCATGGATAATCCCACATTTTAGAGCTTACTAACTCAAATAATACTTTGAAAAGAAAAAACCCACCTTTATAACTTTATCTCACGATATAAAGTGCTAAGCTGAGTGAAGTAACTGATCTACGCTTTTTGTGAGTACGATGGATTCATAAACTAGGTAACATAGAAGGAAGAGTATATATATTGGTGTATTGATAGGAAAATTGATTCGGCCAAATATGATAAAAGGAAGGCTATATTATGGGTATTTATAGGATAGGTTTACCTGCTTACTCCTCAAAGCTATGTCCTCTGACTCATCGAAGCTATGTACTCTAGATTAACAAGGTAAAGTCATGTATACATTAACATGCATGGCTGCACTTGATTATAATATTATTTATTGCATCAATTCGATCCATGCATGCATATCTCCATGCATTTCCATGCATGCATACGTATATATATGTATGTTAATAATATGTATGCATAATATTTTATATTATTACTTACATATATATCTATATATATTATGAATTATATAAAAGAAATTTTGAAATTTACGAAATTATATAGGATCTAATTTGATAAGAAATTAGGGATATTACATTCCTCCCTCCTTATAAAAATTTCGTCCTCGAAATTTCACGTACCTAGATATTTTAGGTCAGGATATTGAGCTCTTATCTTTTCTTCCAACTCCCACGTGGCTTCTTCCAGGCCGTGATGATTCCACAGAACTTTGACTTGAGAAATTTCTTTATTTCTCAAAATTCTAACTTTACGATCGAGTATCCGGACTGGTTTCTCTTCGTACTGTAGGTCCTGGCTTAGAACTACCTCATCGTATTTGATCACGTGTTTCGGATCAAACATGTATTTTCGTAACATAGAAATATGGAAAACATTATGAATACCTTCTAAGTTAGGCGGTAGAGCTAACTTATACGCAACGGGACCTATCCTCTCGAGAATTTCGAACGGCCCGATATACCTAGGACGTAACTTACCTCGCTTCCCGAATCGTATGACTCCCTTCATAGGAGAAACCTTAAGAAATACGTGATCTCCGACCTCGAACTGAAGATCAGTGCGCCTCTTGTCAGCATACGCCTTTTGCCTATCTTGTGCTTCCTTTATCCTTTGTCGAATTAAATTGACGACTTCAACCATGTCCTGGACTAAGTCTGGGCCTAACAATTTTCTTTCACCAACCTCGTCCCAATAGAGCGGCGATCTACACTTAAGTACGTCCGTATAAAGCTTCGTACGGCGCCATTCCTATAGTTGCTTGATAACTGTTGTTATAAGCAAACTCTACGAGTGGTAAAATTTCTTCCCAGTTGTCTCCTCGGTCTGCAACGATAGCTCGGAGCATATCTTCTAACACTTGTATTGTTCTTTCGGATTGTCCGTCAGTTTGAGGATGAAAAGAAGTGCTGAAGTTCAACTGAGTTCCCATTGCTTCTTGCAGACTCCTCCAGAATTTTGACGTGAATCTTGTGTCTCGATCTGAGGTAATCGAAACAGGGATCCCGTGTAGTCTCACTATCTCCTTGACATAGAGTTGAGCTAACTTATCTAATCCTAAAGTCATCTTGATTGGCAGAAAATGGGCTGACTTCGTGAGCCGGTCAACTATAACCCATATAGCTGTATTTCCTCGCGCTGACTTTGGAAAACTCACCACGAAATCCATGTTGATATGTTCCCATTTCCACTCCGGAATAGGCAATGGTTGTAATGCTCCGTATGGTCTTTGGTGTAGCGCCTTCACTTGTTGACACGCAAGACATCGTTCTACGAATGATGCAATATCCTTCTTCATGGCCTCCCACCAGAATTTTTGACGTAGATCCATATACATCTTTGTACTACCGGGATGAGCAGTGTATGGCGTATCATGAGCTTCACTCATAATTTTGTTCTTCAACTCATCATCTCCTGGAACCCACAATCTCCCATTGTAAGTTAGAGCTCCGTCACCTACAATTGCAAATCCCTCTTTAGCTTCTCCGGTTTCAACCTTCGATCTCACTTTCTCCAAGAATTCATCTTTTCTCTGAGCTTCGATTATTTTTTCTCGTAAATCAGGTTTAGCTATCATCGCTGCTATACATCCTAATATGGTTTCGGGCGAGCATACGACTTCTAACTTTAGAGCAGCGAATTCTCGAATAAGCATTTCTTGTTCCGTGATCAGACATCCTAATTTCCCTTTACTCTTTCGACTAAGAGCATCTGCTACTACATTAGCTTTTCCAGGGTGATAGCTGATGACGCGGTCGTAATCCTTGACCAATTCCAACCATCTTCTTTGTCTCATGTTCAACTCCTTTTGTTCAAAGAAATACTTCAGACTCTTGTGGTCAGTGAATATTTCGCACTTAGCTCCATATAGATAGTGCCTCCAGATTTTCAATGCATGAACTACTGCTGCTAGCTCCAAGTCATGAGTCGGGTAGTTCAACTCATGAGGCTTCAACTGTCGTGACGCATACGCAATAACTTTATGGTTCTGCATCAGCACACATCTTAAGCCTTGTTTTGACGCATCAGTGAATACGACAAAATCTTCGTTGCTCTCCGGAATTGCTAATACAGGGGCAGAGGTCAGTCTCTTCTTCAGTTCTTCAAAACTTTTCTCGCAGTCCTTGGTCCACGTGTATTTTACTCCCCTTTTTAGTAGTTGCGTCATGGGTCTTGCCAATTTTGAAAATCCTTCAATGAACCTCCTGTAATATCCTGCTAGACCCAAGAAACTCCGTATTTCATTTGCATTTGTTGGAGTTTTCCATCCACTGACTGCCTCGACTTTTGCAGGGTCCACTTTGATACCTTCGGCTGAGACGATATGGCCTAGAAACATAACTTCTTTCAACCAAAATTCGCATTTGCTAAATTTGGCGTAGAGTTTCTCCTTACGTAACGTTTCTAGTACGATGCGTAAGTGTTTTTCATGTTCACTCTCGCCTTTTAAATATATAAGAATATCATCGATCAAGACAAGAACAAAACCATCCAGATATTGATGAAAAATCCGATTCATCAAATCCATGAATACCGCTGGGGCGTTAGTGAGACCGAATGGCATGACTGTGAACTCGTAGTGTCCGTACCTGGTTCGAAATGCTGTCTTCGGAACGTCTTCCTTTTTCACTTTAAGTTGATGATACCCTGACCGAAGATCGATTTTTGAAAACACGGATGCTCCTTTCAGTTGATCAAAGAGATCATCTATCCTTGGTAGCGGGTGCCTGTTTTTGATGGTTAGTTTATTCAACTCTCTGTAGTCGATGCACATCCTCATACTTCCATCCTTCTTCTTTACAAAAAGAACTGGCGCTCCCCATGGCGACACACTAGGTTGTATGAAACCTCGATCCAATAACTCTTGCAGTTGAACTTTCAACTCATGTAACTCTTTTGGGGCCATCCGATAGGGTGCTTTGGATACTGGTGCAGCTCCTGGTTCCAGATCAATTGAAAATTCGACCTGTCGATCTGGGGGTAATCCTGGTAGCTCTGTAGGAAAGACATCTTCGTATTCTTTAACAACGGGTACTTCACCGATCTCTATTCCCTTCTCAGATTGCTCCTTCAAAGTTACCCAAAAAGCTTGACAGTTCCCCTTTCGTAGAATTGATGTAGCCTTCATTGCTGATATCACTGGTACCCTCTCACCTACTCTTACGCCATGCAAACCAACTCTACCTTCATTATTCTGGATATAGACTTCTCTATCTTTACAGTTAATGGTTGCTCCATTTATTTCTAGCCAATCCATCCCTAGTATCACGTCAAATTCCATAATGGAAATGACGTACAAGTTCGCCACAAAGATCTGTTCACCGATCTTAAGTTCCTGATTTACGCAAGCTTCTTCTGACAACATGGTGCTTCCGGATGGGATACTTATTTGTAAAGGTTGATCTATTTTCCCGGGTATTATATTTAATTTATGACACGCGATTTGCGAAATGAAAGAATGGGATGCTCCTGTGTCAAATAAGGCTATAATAGGTATGTTGTTGAATCAATCTTCGAACAACTTCGACCTCGGTTAACCCTCCTTGCACCGCGTTGTTATATAGTGCGGCTAAACGTGCGACGAATTCACCTACTGACTCATTCGGAATTCTTTCACAATTCCTGAACTGGTAAATATAATCTTCGAGTATATAACGGTTAATTTGTCGTCTTCGTGGATCCATAGTAAGACCTGTGACTCAATATATTATACATTTTTCAATAAAAATTTCAACCATTCCTCGTAATCATTTCAATAATAACCATGTATCCTTGGAAATAAAACTTAGTGCCCTTTTATCATTTCACATGAGTTATATGGGTTCGATTGTCCCAAACATAACTAAATCATGAATCATAACCATGCATGTACACATAATAATATCATTTACCTCTTACCCTTGGAGTCTGGTGTAGCAGCAAGCTTGAGAGTTGTTGTTGTTGTTGTGCTTTCCAATTCCAATTTTTAAATCATTCCAAGTTACGATTTCAGAGCGGAGAATTGCTCTGATACCATTATGTCACGCCCCAATTCCCGAGGGAAGGCACGTGTGCCGGGACGTGGCAAGGGGTTGGAGTTAAGAAGCGGGGATAGAAGGGGGATCACAGCTTAAGACATTTTAACCATACTATTATCATTTAATTAACTACGGGATCGGGACGTACAACACGAACTACGGGGTAGGAAAACCATACTGCCCGTACCGGCCGCCATGTCTGAATACCCGTAAAAATAAAGTAAAATACGGGATCGGGACATATACAGCTCAAACTATGGGGTTGGTTAATCCGAACTTCCCATGTTGGCCGCTGTCTGAGTACCCGTAAGAGAAATGTAGAAGTAGGAGAAACGTAGAGATTTTATTATAGAAATATGAAATTAACTTATCATAATATACATGAGGGGTGGACTTTAAAAACGTAGCGGAAGCGTTTTATTCTTTTTACACCGCAGCAACAACAACAGTCCTCCCTAGCTCCTGCCGCTCCACCAGATTCCTTAACCTTAATCTGCAAAACAGTTGAAAAAGAATTGCAGGGCTGAGTACTAATGCACTCAGTGGAGTTATGCCGAAAACATTTATAATAAAAAGAATATCCATGATAATAAAGCATGCATAGAAGGGTTTTGAAATCATTATACTTCCATGCACACCAAAACTCATTTTCATTGATTGCAATGCGGATTACCACGTTACTCTTATACCGATCCCGGGACGTACCACTGTCGGATCCCTTTTCATGCTGGAGCCATAGATTAACATATACCGATCCCGGGACGTACCACTGCCGGATCCCTTTGTGATGGAGCCTATAGTTTGGAGATAATGGAGTATTTCATCCACTAGTTCTCCCCTCGAAGTTAGAACCAATTGGTGATCAACCCAATGATATCTAACCGTGCGCACAGCCCCTCGATTAGTGTGTTAGACCAACCGAAAGACCCGATCGTAAACATAAGAGCATTAAACATGTAATCACGCATCAAAACATTTTTCATGGATAATCCCACATTTTAGAGCTTACTAACTCAAATAATACTTTGAAAAGAAAAAACCCACCTTTATAACTTTATCTCACGATATAAAGTGCTAAGCTGAGTGAAGTAACTGATCTACGCTTTTTGTGAGTACGATGGATTCATAAACTAGGTAACATAGAAGGAAGAGTATATATATTGGTGTATTGATAGGAAAATTGATTCGGCCAAATATGATAAAAGGAAGGCTATATTATGGGTATTTATAGGATAGGTTTACCTGCTTACTCCTCAAAGCTATGTCCTCTGACTCATCGAAGTTATGTACTCTAGATTAACAAGGTAAAGTCATGTATACATTAACATGCATGGCTGCACTTGATTATAATATTATTTATTGCATCAATTCGATCCATGCATGCATATCTCCATGCATTTCCATGCATGCATACGTATATATATGTATGTTAATAATATGTATGCATAATATTTTATATTATTACTTACATATATATCTATATATATTATGAATTATATAAAAGAAATTTTGAAATTTACAAAATTATATAGGATCTAATTTGATAAGAAATTAGGGATATTACAAGTATTGCCAGTTTCGGGTGTGTCTTGCGACTCAGAGCATCTGCCACTACGTTGGCTTTCCCTGGGTGATAATTGATACCACAGTCGTAATCTTTTACTAGTTCGAGCCACCTTCTCTGGCGCATATTCAGGTCTCTTTGCTCGAAGAAGTATTTGAGACTCTTATGGTCCGTGAAGATCTCACATCGAACTCCGTAGAGGTGATGTCTCCAAATCTTCAGGGCATGCACGACGGCTGCCAACTCCAGGTCATGAGTGGGATAATTGAGCTCGTGGGGTCGGAGCTGTCGTGATGCATACGCTATCACCTTTCCCTCTTGCATCAACACGCAACCAAGCCCATTCTTTGAGGCGTCGGTGTAAATCACGTATTCTTTCTCCGATGCCGGAACGGCCAAAATTGGTGCGGTGGTCAATTTTCTCTTCAACAACTGGTAGTTCGACTCACACTCCGGGGTCCATGAAAACTTGATCCCTTTTCTCAAGAGTTGAGTCATTGGCCTTGCTATTTTGGAGAATCCCTCAATGAATCTCCTATAGTACCCAGCTAGCCCTAAGAAACTACGAATTTCGTTCGGGGTAGTGGGTGGCTTCCAATTTTGTACGGCCTCCACTTTCGCGGGGTCCACCTTAATTCCTTCCGAAGACACGATGTGTCCCAAAAATGCGACTTCGCTGAGCCAAAATTCGCACTTGCTGAACTTAGCATAAAGCTTCTCCATCCTTAGAGTTCCTAACACTTTTCTCAAGTGTTCTTCGTGTTCCTCCCGATCCTTTGAATAGATGAGGACATCATCTATAAATACTAGGACAAATTTGTCCAAGTAAGGGTGGAAAACACGGTTCATGAGATCCATGAACAATGCCGATGCATTGGTTAATCCAAATGGTACAACTACAAACTTGTAGTGACCATAGCGAGTTCGAAAAGCTGTCTTAGGTATGTCCTCTGGCTGTATCTTTAACTGATGGTATCCCAATCTCAAATCTATCTTAGAGAATACACTTTCTCCCTTTAGCTGATCAAACAAATCATCTATCCTATGTAAAGGATATTTGTTTTTGAGAGTCAGTTTGTTCAATTCTCTATAATCGATACACATTCTCATAGAACCATCCTTCTTCTTCACGAAGAGCACGGGGGCTCCCCATGGTGATTGTTGGTCCCGGTTTGTTAATAGGAAAATACGTAGAGGGGGGGGGGGGGGGGGGGGGGTGAATACGTATTTTGAAGTTTTTCAACTTCAAATCCCTTAACTCAGAGTAACAAGTAAAGAGCTCGCTTGAAACTTAAGACCTAGCTGAAGCTAGATCTACAGTACGTAGCTTGCCTGCTGGACCGAAGTGAGCACTTGATCAAGAGGGAGTCTTTACTCGTATATGCGGAATTTGGTGAGCAAAAAAATCTTTCCTAAGTATTTAAAATTTTCAGATTAGGTTTGTTTAGATGCAATATGCAATGGATAATCAAACAAGTAAGAGTTTAGGGTTAGAGAGATACGACACAGAGAATTATAGTGGTTCGGAGATAACGCTCCTACGTCCACTTTGTTGCACGATGGCAACCGTTCTCTTCACTCAAGAACTTGAAGATTTCGGGCTCTTCAAAAGCCTGGTCAAGATCGAGCTTCACTCGCTTGGATCTGACAGACGCTGGGTGATTCCGGGTTCACACCAAAAACCTAACTAGACTGGAAGCTTCACTCACTTCAGTCGGAGAGACGGGGAGATTACGGGCTCTCCTTACAGCCTAGCTTCGATCGAGCTTTACACAAACGATGTAAGTGCAAGCTTGGATCTAGACTCTATGATCGAGGCTTCTCCAATCGATGAAAGAAGGGCCTTGGATCGAGAACAACCTAACGACGACTCAAAAACCTAACAGACAGATTTAGGGTTTTTGGTTGACGAACACACTATGAAGAGCTCTCTACAGTAAGTGTAAAGATGGCTAGAGCTCTTCTTCTAAGCTTGGATATGGAATGGGCTTAGACTCTAAGTGTGAAGGTTGTGAAGACGAGTTCCGATGAACTGGAAACTCGGAGAACACTTGGAAACAAAGACTCGAAGATTTGCTCGAAGGCTTGAGAGTGTTTGTTTGTTGTATGCGCTCGAATGCTCAAGTAGTGTTCTACTTCTCTTCGTCTTCATCCTTCACTATTTATAGGCGGAGGGATGCCGAGATCCGTTGCTTGGTAGGTGGCTTTGTCCCTCCTCCTCTCGACAGTACTTGCGCAGGCTGGCACCTTTTTCAGACGTCCAGTTTTGGCATTTTGCCAAAATTGGCTAACTTACAAGGTTAACAGTAACTGGAGCGAGCCAGTACTGTTGCGGCGCCTTTGTCGGCCTGGCAGTCAACTCTTCCGCTCCACTCCGCTTTCGACACGTGGAGATCTTGTAATTAATGCTACGATCTCCTGTTGACTGGAGTTCAAAATATGGGCGGGAGTTGCGCTGTCGCTTTCTGGTAGGTAGTGGTTCGCTTCGCTTTGAAGTTGTAGCGTCTGCTTTAGTTGAGTCACTTCGTAGTCATTCTGTAGTGAGCCGCTTCGGGAGATAAAGTTCCCTAGTGACTGCTTTGGAAACTTTTGACTAGAGTTGACTAACTTTGACTTTTCACTGTAGCGCTTGCTTCGCTTCGCTTTGGCTTTGAACTGTAGCGCTCGTTTCGCTTCGCTTTGGCTTTGAACTGTAGCGCTCGCTTCGCTTCGCCTTGGCAGACTCGCTTTGAATCTACTGTAGCGATCGCTTCGCTACACTATTCTTCGGCACGCTTCACTTCGGCTTCGGTAGACTTGCTTCGCTTCGAAAAACACACTGAAGTGAGTGGTCTTCACTTGAAATTTTGAAGCCTAAAATCTATGCAAAATAAAGAGCCATCCTAACAAAGTAGGCTTAGAAAAATTCTAACTTATCAACTACATCAAAATGGGTCGCTTGGGAACAGAACGCTTTGGGGTTTTGGGATCAAATCAAAACAATGAAGTGTCCCTAATAGGTTCCCCCTTAACATGTTGTTCTTAACAATTCCCAACAATTTCCCCCTTTTTGATGATGCCAAAACCCATAAGACTTGGATAAAAATAAATCTAGTCTATCTAACCGTGAAGGGAACTTCAAGCGACTGCTTCCTTTGCAGCTTCGTTTGTAAATTTTCTTTTAAGTTCCTTCCCTTTTTTTTTTCTTTTTTTTTTTTTTTTTTTTTTTTTTTTTTTTTTTTTCCGGTTAAATTATTTGAGTTTGTAGCAAAAATGTAAAGTCATTCACAAAGCGAGTAAATGACACAGAAGAAACAGAAATTGAAATGAGATATATGAACATCAGTTCACAAAATATGAAGCTTGAAATTCAATGATTTCCTGCAGCTTCATCCTTCTCCTCCTTCTCCTCTTCCTTCTTCTCTCCATCATCAGCAATATCAAGAGCATAGGCTGATAGAACTCTCGATTCCATAGTGTTTACGGTGTGAATGCTCGGCCTTCTCCATGCACCCTCCAGCTTGAAAGCTTCGTCCACCTCCTCATCAGTGACTCCTCTGTTAGGAACATTCGTGCCTGGATGATAAGGCATGGGGAAGTCCTTTATTGCTGGTACCTTGACGACAATTGGCTTGGGTTGAGCTTGTTCAGCCATGGTAAAGATTTTTCGTCGCAGTCTGTCGTCATAGGTGGCGAGAAAGTTGTTGAGGGCACTTATCCGAGAACATTGATCCTGCAGCGGCACTACCTCCCAGTAATAGTAGGCTTTGATGAACAAGTCCTTGTAGTATAGCCACTGTTCGCGAAGATCTCCCGTAATAAAGTCCTCGACTTCCCTTCCGTCCAGGTGCTCATCCCTCCGCTTGGCCAACTCCTCTTCTGATCTCTTCGACAGTTGAGTCATGACCTTCTTGAATTTCGCTCCCGACTCGCTGTTCCACGATAGACGCTTCTCATTGAGTCGTTTGCGAATATAGTCTTGTTCATCTGTGCGAGGGTAGCGTCCCGACTCAACCATTTCCTTTGTCGTCACGTCACATGCATCAGATATGGCTTGTGCTTCGCATGCTTCGGACTCATCTGGCATGAGAGGAATGACGGCACTGCGCACTAAAGAAGACTGGATGAGTAACATTTCACTGAAGTGTTCCTCGATCCGTGCGTCAATTACTTGGAGTCGCCTGGCATTTATCCTCCTCTTCCTCTCGCCTTCGCTTCTCCCTTCTTCTCTTCCTTTCCTCTTTCTTTCCTCCTTCTCTGCCCTAGAAGCAACTTCTTGCTTGACCTTTTGGCGCTTGGCCGCGGGGTCATCTCCTTTTGTCTCCGGAGCAGTTCGCTTCAAAGGAAGTTTTGGTAGAGGGGGAGGTGGCATGTCTCTCTTCGTAGCAGCACTTGTGGGGACGACTGCCGATGAAGTGAGTGCAGCAGTAGTCGAAGTGAGTGCGGCTGTCGAAGCTGGCGCGGCGGCTGAAGCGGGCTCTTTGGGTGAAGCGGCCGCTTGGGAACTAGATGAAGCACCTGCAGCAATAGATTGTTCTGTTAGATTAAAAAGGCGCTCCATCTCCCACGCCTTGGCAAAATCCTGCTCCACCTGCTTCCGCTTCTCCTCCTTCGTTATCACGGTCACCAGAGGATGCCGTGCAATTGAAGCACTCAGCACTTTTTCTTGAAGCGGCCTGCTAGGCTCTTCAGGCATTTTCAACAACTCCTCCTTCGTGAGCTTTGTTTTGCCCTTCACTTCGCCCAGAGCCCTCGCTTCATCTCCCACTTCCTCCTTATCACCAGCACCGTTGCCTCCCTCCAGCATTCTTTCTACTCCAACTCTGCTTCCCCCTGAACCTCCAACTCCTCCTAGCTTCATCTGTCCTTCCCCCTTTTTGGCATCATCACTGCCAGGGGTTAGGATGATTGATGTTCCAGAGATGGATTGATGGAGTGAATTGACTGTGTTGAGGATGGCCTCCAACATCTTCTCGGCTTTTCCCACAGTGGGAGCCATTAGTTCAACTGTTTTGATGGAGATTTCCTCCAGCAAATATTCACATTGTTTCTCTCTCTCAACAACAGAAGTCATCATCCTCTCCAAAGGTTCCACCTCCCTGAAGCGAGCCTCCAGCTCCGCTTCAACTTCCCTCCTTATATCCGCCTTCTCCTCTTGCAAGTTGAAGTACCAGAATTCCTGAGCCGCTTGAAGTTCAGCTTGCATCGTCTCAAGGCTCCTCTCTCTCTGGTTTAGAGAGAGATGGAATTCGGCACTTGCAGCAATCTTTTCCGTGTACGCTTCACCCAGCTCCTTGACCTTTTCCAGTAGTAGAGTTAATTCAGCGTTCTGTAGGTCAATAGCCTGCGCACTTCTCCTCCGACTCTCCAGCTCCTTCTTATCAGTCTCACTCTCTTGCTTCAGTAGCTTCATTTCATTCCTGAGTGAATCGAGAGTCTTTTTAGTGCTCAGCAGCTCACTTCCTTTCCTTATCAACTCCTCTTCTCTCTTCTCATACGCCTCCTTCAACTTCTTCAACTCCTTCTCCAAATCCTTCTTTTTTTTGCCAATAGAGACAAGCTTGGCATTTACCTCCCTCAAGCGGCTCCTTTCCGCATCAAGCGAGCCCTTGAGGTCAGTGATTATTTTTGATTGTTCTTCCACCAACTTCACTTGCGCCTCCAGCGCCTTCTCTTTCTCCTCCAGCAGCCTCTCCTTTTTCTCCACCTTTCCCTCCAAAACCTTCTTTTTCCTGTCAAAGTCTTCTCTAAGACTGATTACCTCCCCCGCCTTTTTCTCCATCTCCTCACTCTTCTTTGTTATCTCGCTATGAAGGCTAGCGATCTCCGCATCCTTTAACTCCACCTCCTCCTTATGCTCCCTGAGTAGCTTCCTTTCATGGGAAGAGGGCACTCGCTTCGGAACTATAGCGAGTGGATAGGCTTCTTTCACCTTTGCATCCAGCTTCTCCCAGAAGCTGGTCCCATCAAGAAAGGCATGGAAGCCGTTTTCGCCAATGAAGTTGAGAAGTTTGGCTTCCATTTGGATAAGTTCTTCCTCTGTGAATGCTTTGAGAAGCCTGAAGATCTTATAGTACTCCGTTCCACGACAGGTGATGTACGTCAGGAAATCGACGACATTGGTGTAGAATACGTCAGTCCATGGAACATTGGAGTAGCGAAGATTGATTGTTTCTGCGGCTTGCTCTCTTTCCTTGACATAGCGTTCGAGAGCTTGCGTTTTTATGGTGAGGGCAGGAGGTACGAACTGTGGAATTATGGGGAGTTCACCGGTAGTTTGGGCGGTATCGGCTGTAGCTGCCGATGTCGTGGGGGATTGGGATGAGGTTTCTTGGGTTTCGGATATTTGGACGGCTTCAGTGTGTGGTGGTTGTGTTTGCAGGGATTGGAATGGTTGAAAAGTAGTGAAAGCTTCGACTGGATCAATATCGAGCAGTGGCATTTTCGGTATATGAAAAGAAGATGCAGATTCTTCTTCGTGGGGAGAGAGGGGGGTTATCTGTGTAAGTGGTTGTTGGGTTGATGAAGATTGAGGTTCTGGTATTTGGGTGGTGTGGGTTTGGATTTGGAGTGGGGGTGATTTGGCTTTGATTGGTGAAGGCTGGGGTTGACTCACTTCAATGTCCTCAAGCGGCTTCTCCACCGCCTCGCTTTCTTGGACAAGCGAAGTGACTCGCTTCATCTTCTTGCCTCGCTTTGGCGCGGCTCGCTTCCCGGGTGAAGCGACCCGCCTCGCTTGGCTCACTTCGGCTTGCCTTTCGGCAACCGGTCTTGCAACGGGCACTTCAATTTCAAGAAGTCCCAAGTCCATCAACGTTTTTGTCTTCCTCCACTTGTCATAGTAGATGATGGACTGTTTGTTGTATATGGTGGTGTCAGTTTCCGGCCATGCTTTCCTCGAAAACTTCTTCTCCAAGGCAAAGGAGAGTCTCGAGAAGAACTTCAGTTTCCCCTTGCGGAGAATCTGATCGGTGCTTCCCTTCACGAACGCGAAGTCATCAGCGGCTTCGTGAATCTGTTTAAGAAACCAGCCATGCCAATTGAAGCTGGTTCCGGTGAGGCTGTCGACGATAACTGCAGTGGCAATCAGCTTCGTCTCGGAGAGAGTATCCAGGGTTCCGATGTAACATGCGACACTCTTCGAGAAGAGTTCGCAGATATGATTGAAGGGGGCCTTCAGACTTGAACGGATACTGGCCTCCTTGTAATTCGGATCTGCTTTGTCGTCTGCAAATCGACAGTACTGAACTCCGGCAGAAAGACCCAAATCGAGCAGTGAGTCTCCTCCTTCTCTCGGCAAGTCGAATGCGCCGATGAGTTCACTCATATCCACCTCCACCGGCTTCCTGGTCTGTGGATCAGTGAAAGAAGACGTATTTTGCTCCTTCCTCAAGTTTAGCAAAAGTTCACCTACTGCTTTTGCCAGAATCTTTGACGGAACCGTCGTCACGAACTTCCATAGACCGGCCTTGGTCACGGTTCTACGGAGAAAACCATTTTTCTCGATAATGGTTGGATCGAGATGAGGCTCGACATTGATGTGATTGTCGACCTCCGTGAGAAACTCCTCCATTGTTTCTTTCTTCTGCTTCTTGCCCATGGTGAATTATGAGAGAATTTTGAGCTTAGTTTTAACGATGAAAAACAAGGGTTCAGACTCGTGAGTTGCAGAAGTTGCAGATCTAAGCACGAGAATGGAAATTTTTGAGAGCTGTGAAAGGTTCTGCAGTTCTGCATCGTCTCATATTTATAGAGTTATGCCTTGGCTGAAGTGGCAAGGGTAGGACGGTAATATCGCCGTAAATCCTGTAGGTAGGCGGCGGACGTGCGGTGATGGGTCTGATGTGTCCGGCGTCACCACAGTAAAAGTGAACCACCACTTGCTCGGCGTCTCCACGTGGCATGCTGCAATTGGCTTGTCGTATACGGCGCTAATCCAACGGCTATAGATTGGGGGCTGTTGAGATTCGACGGCTGGATCTTCTCCGCCTTTTCCCGCTTCGAATTCAAAGTGAGAACCACGCGCCCGATATTTTCGCCGTACGTGAACCTGCATTAAATGCTTGGCAGGAAGTGAAATAGGCACTCGAGTGCAGACAGCTCATACTCGCTTCGTGCCCGCTCGCTTCGAGTTGGGCCGCTAGGCCTTAACTCACTTGAGAGGCACTCGCTTGAGTGACTGTTCTGCACTCGCTTGCGATGGCTAGCTTTGAGTGACGTAGCACTCGCTTGGTCATCTGAGGCGACTGGAATAAGAAATTGAATTTCTTTGCTTAATTTTAAAATGTTTCTGACTTACATACTTCGAAGATAAACAAGAGTGTTTTCCTCTTTGTATTTGTGTCAGATTCATTTCATATTTTCCACATAGTGAATGAAGGTTTCTAGCACGCTTCGGCTCACTTAGTGTACTTAAAATTGAAATGCTTACCAGTCAATCTCACTTCGTAGGAGATTGATACCACTTGTTGGAGACTCCATTTTGTTGTTGAAATGGATAGCACTTGATGAGTCCACTTGTTGATATTGTTTTGATGCTTGTTGATACCACCTGTAGAGAATTTCATCTTCTTGGCATTCATCTTCCTCTACGAATTAGAGAGTCCTCCATCAACGTGAAAGGGGGAGAAAGTGAATATAGTACACAAGCTTACTACAACCCGAAGGGAACTTCACGTAAGTGTACTTATTCACGAAGAATGGGGGATGAGTACAAGTCCTTATCTCAGAGCAGAAATGGACAAGATGACAATGAGAATGCTCTGACAAGACAATCTCGTATTTTACACAGAAGCATGTCACCAGCCCTGCAACCTTTTGTAGAAAAAGGTAAACCTTCAAGCTTTCCTACTATAAGCTACAGAATGAACTTTGCAATCGACTCGCTTTGACCCAAGCTAGGGCAAATTGAAGTGATGCAAAATTCAAGATAGCAGCATTCTTTGCTCGCTTTGGAAGTAGCTTGCTCCGAGAGTAAGCATTAGTTCCCCCTTAACCAAATACTTAACAATTCCTGTAAGTTGGTAAGGAACTTCTTCCAATACTCCACCTTTCTCCACCTAACTTCAATTTCTTCAAGCGAGTGAGATCTTGAAGTGACTCGCTTGAGTTGGTGAAGATCCGAAGCGAGTGACGCTACGAGAAACTAGCGACCACTCCTTCGTGCATCCTGGATCTAGCATTCTTCACCAGGGTCTAATAACCCTAATTCCATGCATAGCTGGTTAAAACGAGACTCAGCTAGAGGCTTGGTGAGGATATCTGCTCGCTGGAGATCAGTATAAATTTTCTCAAGCTTGACATCCTTCTTCTCGAGATGATCACGAATGAAGTGATGTCGAATTTCCACGTGCTTGCATCTGGTGTGAAGCACTGGATTCTGCGATATACATATTGCGCTGTTGTTGTCGCAGAAGATCGGAATTTCATTCGCTTCAACCTTGTAGTCCTTCAACTGCTGACGAAGCCATAGGATTTGAGAACAGCAGCTTCCAGCGGCCATATATTCAGCTTCAGTTGTCGAAGTGGCTACGCTTGTTTGCTTCTTAGAGAACCACAAGATCAGCTTGCTTCCCAAGAACTGGCACGTGCCTGACGTTGATTTCCTATCAACTCTGCACCCTCCATAGTCAGCATCTGAATATCCAGTGAGCTCCAAATTGTCCTCTGCTGGATACCACAGCCCCATGTTGACAGTGCCCTTCAAATATCGAAGAATTCTTTTGGCAGCTTCGAGATGGCTGTGCTTGGGGTTGCTTTGGAAGCGAGCACAGACTCCAACTGCAAAAGCAATATCTGGCCTGCTTGCAGTGAGATATAGAAGTGACCCAATTAGGGCACGATAATCTGTAGGATCTACAGATTTTCCTCCTTCGTCTGGCTCCATCTTCCAGTTGGTATTCATAGGGATCTTCACCGCTTTAGCATGTTGAACACCAAACTTGGCAAGCATATCTCTAGTGTATTTGGCTTGGTTGATGAAGATTCCATTATCCTGCTGCTTTACTTGAAGACCTAGAAAGCAGCTCATCAAGCCAATCATCGACATTTCATATTTGGTCTTCATCAGCTCTCCAAACTTCTCGCTAAGCGACTGGTTTGGTGACCCAAATATGATGTCATCCACATAGATCTGGACCCAAAGCATATCTTTTCCATGGTTGATGGTGAAGAGAGTCCGATCTATCTTTCCTTTGTGGAATCCATTATCCAGTAGGAATTGAGATAGTGTATCATACCAAGCTCTGGGAGCTTGCTTCAACCCATACAGGGCTTTCTTCAAGCGATACACTTTATCTCCCTGCTCGAAACCCGGTGGCTGCTCCACATACACTTCTTCCTTGAGTTCACCGTTGAGGAATGCGCTCTTCACATCCATTTGATAGACCTTGAACTTCTTGGTTGCTGCATAGGCTAGAAACAATCTGATAGCTTCAAGCCGTGCCACTGGAGCGAAGGTCTCGTCAAAGTCGATTCCTTCCTCTTGACAGTAGCCTTTGGCAACGAGTCGCGCCTTGTTCCTCACTACGTTGTGGTCCTCGTCAGTCTTATTCTTGAACACCCATTTGGTGCCAATAACATGCTGGAATTTGGGACGATCCACGAGGTACCATACGTCGTTTCTGGTGAACTGGTTCAGCTCCTCTTGCATGGCGATCACCCAGTTAGAGTCAGCTAGGGCTTCCTCCACGCTTGATGGCTCAATGTTTGAGAGAAAGCAACTGAACATGGCACTTTCTCCAAACACTTGACTTCTGGTCACTACACCCTTGGATGGATCTCCAATGATTTGGCTTGGTGAGTGATCTTTGAGCCACGCTCGCTTGGATCCGCCAGCCTCATCTTCATCTTCCTCTTTGCCGCTCGCTTCATTATTTGAAGCGACTGGATTGGGTGCTTGGCCTGCACTAGCTTCAGGAGTCTTTTGGGCAGCTTCACCTTCTCCTTTGGGATACTGCTCGCTTGAGTCCTTGATCTCATCATCTTCATCAAGCACGTCCCAAGTGAGTTGATTTGAGGGTTCCTTGCTTTGATCTTTTTCATTCGCTAGAGCCTGTTCCTATGGAAGACTTAAAGAAGATTCATCAAATACGACATGGGGTGATTCCTCCACAATTAGGGTTTTACAGTTGAATACTCTGTAGGCTTTGCTAGACGTAGAGTATCCTAAGAATACTCCTTCATCAGCTTTGCTTTCAAAAGCTTTCAACTGTGATTTCCCATTGTTGTGAATGAAGACCCTACAACCAAAAATATGGAAATAAGATATGTTAGGAATTCTCCCTGTCCATATTTCATATGGAGTTTTGTCATGCCGTTTGTTGAGAAGCGTCCGGTTCTGCGTGTAGCATGCTGTATTGGCAGCTTCAGCCCAATACTTCATCGGAAGCTTCGAGTCTGCAATCATAGTTCGAACGGCTTCTTTGATGATTCGATTTCTTCTTTCAGCAACTCCATTCTGCTGAGGTGTACGTGCTGAGGAGGTCTGATGTGTTATGCCATGCTCCATGCAGTACGCTTCAATTGTAGAGTTCAAGAACTCTGTGCCTTTGTCGGAGCGGATGGTCACAATAGCTTGATTCTTTTCCACAGCCAATCGCTTGAGTAGTTGTGGCAGTTTGGTCAGTGTCTCCTTCTTGCTGAAGAGGAATACAACCCAAGTGTAGCGAGAGAAGTCGTCGACTACAACTAGAGTGTATTTCCTTCCATTTACACTAACTGGAGTAACTGGACCAAACAGATCCATGTGAAGCAGTTCGAGCACTCGCTTTGATGAAGCTTCTTCAAGACTGGCAAAGTGCTTCTTCGTCTGCTTCCCTCGTTGGCATGGTGGGCATGGATGGTCTTTGATGAAGACTTCATTTGGTATGCCTTGCACCAAACCCTTTCGAGCTAAGCGATTGATGGCTTTGAAGTTGAGATGGTTCAAGCGTCTGTGCCATAGCCATCCAATTTCTGTAGCACTCCTTGCAACTAGGCAAGTTTCCTCTTTGCAGCTGTCCCATTGTGCTATGTAGACGATTCTTTGCCTGATTCCAGAGAGCACAATCTGGGACGTGAGTTTGCTCTTCACAATGCACTTGTTGGAGATGAACTCCACCCTGTACCCCTTATCACAAAATTGTGAAATGGATAACAGGTTGTGCTTGAGTCCTTCCACATAGGAGATTTCTTCAATTGTGAGCTTTCCAACTTTCAGTGCGCCGTATCCTTTGGTGCTTCCTCGAGAGTTGTCGCCAAAGGTTACGTGTGGACCCTTCTTCTCTATGTAGTTGTGAAGTAGAGCTTTCATGCCGGTCATGTGTCTTGAACATCCACTGTCCAAGTACCATACTAGTTGACCTTCGCTTGGCATGGGATCCACGGAGCTCACCTGCAATTAGACAGATTTTGGTACCCAAATCAGTTTGGGTCCTTGCAGGTTAGTTCCCTTAGGTACCCACACTTGCTTCACTCTCTTTTGAGATGAAGTTTGTGTCTTGGGTTTCTCGACCTTCGAAAACTGTGACTTCTGCCTTAAAGCAGCTTCACATGTGCAGCAGTGTGTGCAAGAGGGGTAGCAGCTCGCTTCAGTCCTACCTATGCTCTTACCCTTTGGCTTGTATCCTGAAGCGACTCGCTTCGGATTAGCTACGGGCTTAGAGACTGACTTAAGTTTTATAGTCTGTCGAAGCGGCTCGCTAGGTTTTCTCGAAGCGGTCCAACTAGGGTTTTGACCCCGACTCGCTTGAGTTACCTTGGGAGTTCGAAGCGTCCTTCTTGGTGCTTCGAATTCTTCCCCCTCAACGTTAGTCCGGTTGGACCATCTCCAGTCCGGATAACGTGACACATAGACATTACTCCTTTTCTTGAAAGGAAGATCCTTTGTCTTTCGTGTCTTGGCTTGAGACTTAGAAGCTTCAACATTTTTCCCATTACCCTTTGATTGGTATGCTTTAGCAGTTTGAGTGCTAGGGAAAGTTGTATTTTGCTTGCCCTTAATTTCCGCCCTTAAAGATATAGACATCTTCATTGGCTTCCTTTTAGGGTTCTCAGCCACTTTGCCTTTATCTTTGTTGGTGGTCGCTTTGGATGCAGTGGGCATTTCCAAAGTGACTGATGGTGTTGTGTGAGAGGCACCAACAAAGACAGTCGGCTTGGAAAGTCCACCCTCATATCCGAGTCCTCCCTTTCTACCAAAAGGTAGAAGTGAGCTTTCTAGTGCCTGCCTAGCATATGAGGCTTTATTCAAGTTGGCAACTAGTGCGGATTGGGTTTCATACCTTCCTTGCAAGGTTTGATGTCTAGCGAAGAGATCCTCGAACTTACTAGTCATAGCCCTTAGATTAAGTTTGACTTGGTCAAGTTCAGTGGCTAGCTTTTGGTTCTCCTTCTCGCTTTGAGACATAGCTTGCTTCAACACTTCGTGGTCACTTGACAATTTATTGTGCTTGTCAAGCAGCTCACTCCATGTTGAGGAATTAGCTTCCCCTTGGTGAGTGTGTGCGAGTGTAATTGAACTAGGTGAGGGATAGATAAATACCTCTCCAGTTTCTTCGTCGGTGAGCGCCATGAGTCCAAGATCCTCACCCTCACTGGAGTTGGGATCAGTGAATGCATCGGAGTCGCTAGCTGGATCTTCAGTTGAAGCGACCGGCATTTCACTCGCTACGAGCGCTCGCCTTGGAGCATCCCTCTTTGCTTTCAGTTCCTCTCTCTCCTTCGCACTCAGCTTTGGGCAATCGGATTTGTAGTGGCCCATCTTGTGGCAGTGGTAGCATTCCACTTCCATCGTGTCCCTTGAGATCGGCTTGGTCGTCTCTTCTCTCTTCCCTTTTCCTTCTCGAGCATTAGTGCTCCTCCCTTTGTATTGCTTGTAGAATCTTTTGTATTTGCCTACTCGAGAGTTCATCTTGTTGAAGTTCTTGGATAAGAACGCAATGTGTTCCTCCAGCTCTTCCCTCGTCATCTTGGCTAGCGACTGGTCACTTGGCCCTTCAGCAGCTTTGAATGCTACTCCTTTTACGTAGTGGGCGCTTCAACCTCTTCGTCGAGGTTCATTCGATTCAGATCGAATTCATGAGCTTTGAGTTCGGAGAACAGAATCTCCGGTGTGAGCTTTGAAAGATCCTTGGTAGCTAGGTACAACTCCTTCATTGTCTGCCACTTCCTTGTGAGAGCTCGGACAATCTTCAGGTTGACTTCCTTATCTGTGAGTTCCTTCCCAAGTGAGTTGAGAGTTGCAATGATGTTTGTAACTCTCAGCTCGAAGGTGACGATGGACTCTCCTTGCTTCATTATCAGACTTTCAAACTCCCGCATCTGAACGGCGAGTTTGTTCTCTTTGATCTTGTCCGTTCCTTGAGAAATGAGGGCTAGGGTTTCCCACATTTCTTTCGCCGTTGCACACTTCCTTATCCGTGGTAGATAGGCATCCGACACGGTGCTCTGCATCGTGTGACGTGCAATCTTGTCGAGATTGGCGACTTTGAAGTCATTCGGAGTGTACTCATCTTTGTCCTTTTCTACGTACGTTTGTCGAACATGAGCTTCGCGTCCTTCAGCAGCTGGGACGTTCACAGATATGGCTTTCTTGATTTCGATTGGTCCGTCCTCTATGACTTCCCACATCCTGTCGTGGATGGAGCATAAGAAGCTCTCGACTCGGAAACTCCATGTCTCGTATCCTTCGATCGAGAACTGTGGAAGGTTTTATGCGCTGTATGTAGACATAGCAAACTATCAGCAGTAAATGCAATATGCGTGGGTGAGGTTTTCATGCACTTAGGAAAATAGGATCCGGTTCAGTGAGACAACGTGAAGCGAGTGGGGGCTCGCTTCAGGTATGCAAAGCAGAGGCTCGAAAGAACCGCGGCTCTGATACCACTTGTTGGTCCCGGTTTGTTAATAGGAAAATACGTAGAGGGGGGGGGGGGGTGAATACGTATTTTGAAGTTTTTCAACTTCAAATCCCTTAACTCATAGTAACAAGTAAAGAGCTCGCTTGAAACTTAAGACCTAGCTGAAGCTAGATCTACAGTACGTAGCTTGCCTGCTTGACCGAAGTGAGCACTTGATCAAGAGGGAGTCTTTACTCGTATATGCGGAATTTGGTGAGCAAAAAAATCTTTCCTAAGTATTTAAAACTTTCAGATTAGGTTTGTTTAGATGCAATATGCAATGGATAATCAAACAAGTAAGAGTTTAGGGTTACAGAGATACGACACAGAGAATTATAGTGGTTCGGAGATAACGCTCCTACGTCCACTTTGTTGCACGATGGCAACCGTTCTCTCCACTCAAGAACTTGAAGATTTCGGGCTCTTCAAAAGCCTGGTCAAGATCGAGCTTCACTCGCTTGGATCTGACAGACGCTGGGTGATTCCGGGTTCACACCAAAAACCTAACTAGACTAGAAGCTTCACTCGCTTCAGTCGGAGAGACAGGGAGATTACGGGCTCTCCTTACAGCCTAGCTTCGATCGAGCTTTACACAAACGATGTAAGTGCAAGCTTGGATCTAGACTCTATGATCGAGGCTTCTCCAATCGATGAAAGAAGGGCCTTGGATCGAGAACAACCTAACGACGACTCAAAAACCTAACAGACAGATTTAGGGTTTTTGGTTGACGAACACACTATGAAGAGCTCTCTACAGTAAGTGTAAAGATGGCTAGAGCTCTTCTTCTAAGCTTGGATATGGAATGGGCTTAGACTCTAAGTGTGAAGGTTGTGAAGACGAGTTCCGATGAACTGGAAACTCGGAGAACACTTGGAAACAAAGACTCGAAGATTTGCTCGAAGGCTTGAGAGTGTTTGTTTGCTGTATGCGCTCGAATGCTCAAGTAGTGTTCTACTTCTCTTCGTCTTCATCCTTCACTATTTATAGGCGGAGGGATGCCGAGATCCGTTGCTTGGTAGGTGGCTTTGTCCCTCCTCCTCTCGACAGTACTTGCGCAGGCTGGCACCTTTTTTAGACGTCCAGTTTTGGCATTTTGCCAAAATTGGCTAACTTACAAGGTTAACAGTAACTGGAGCGAGCCAGTACTATTGCGGCGCCTTTGTCGGCCTGGCAGTCAACTCTTCCGCTCCACTCCGCTTTCGACACGTGGAGATCTTGTAATTAATGCTACGATCTCCTGTTGACTGGAGTTCAAAATATGGGCGGGAGTTGCTCTGTCGCTTTCTGGTAGGTAGTGGCTCGCTTCGCTTTGAAGTTGTAGCGTCTGCTTTAGTTGAGTCACTTCGTAGTCATTCTGTAGTGAGCCGCTTCGGGAGATAAAGTTCCCTAGTGACTGCTTTGGAAACTGCTGACTAGAGTTGACTAACTTTGACTTTTCACTGTAGCGCTTGCTTCGCTTCGCTTTGGCTTTGAACTGTAGCGCTCGTTTCGCTTCGCTTTGGCTTTGAACTGTAGCGCTCGCTTCGCTTCGCCTTGGCAGACTCGCTTTGAATCTACTGTAGCGATCGCTTCACTACACTATTCTTCGGCACGCTTCACTTCACTTCGCCTTGGCAGACTCGCTAAGATCGTTTGCTATAAGTTCAAGTGGACCTATGTTCAATCCTAGGTTAGAGCAACGATGAGTGAGAGTAACAATCCCTCCTATTGGTGAGATGACTTTCATATCCGAAGTTATCTGGGATGTCTTAAGCCTTAGATTATCTACACATGCTTTTGCGATGAAAGAATGCGAAGCACCCGTATCGAACAGAATTATAACAGGGGTGTTTAGAAGTTGGCCCATACCTGCCAAATTCCCCTGGTTTTTCACGGGCTGCTTCTGCTTTAGCGCAAAGGCTCTTGCATTCTGTTGAGGCTGTTGCTGCTGCTTATACTGATGATACATTTGCTGCTGTGGCGGCAGTGGGGGTGGTGGTGGGGGTAGCTGGAATTGCTCTAGCATAATCTGGGCCTGAATTGCCCTTAGATGTTGGGTCTGGTTTGACTGGTTCGGACCTGATCCAGTCCCTCTCTGCTTCTTGGGGCACTCCTTGGCGAAGTGTCCCTTCTGCCCACAGATGTAACAGCTGTCGCTTCCTGCCCTACACAATCCGCCATGCATCTTTCCACACTTGGAGCACGTGGGGAACTTTGGCTTGTATCCTCCCGTCTGTCCAGTAGCAGCCTGCTTCCCAAAGTCCTGAGAGTTGGAACCTTCTTTCCACGGTTTCTTCTCGCCGTGCTTGCCATGGCTGTCTTCCCATTTACGCTTGCCCTTGTCCTGCTGTGGGTGTGACTGAGTTGACCCTGGTGCCATGATCTGTTTGTCCCTGGGCATAGCTGCCTCCACATCTAATGCTCTGCTGAGCGACTCAGAATACGATAGTCCCCCGTGACTTGCAAGTGTCATCCTGATTTCATGCCTCAGACCGGCACAAAATTTCTCTGCCATTTTCTCCTCTGTATCCACTTGCTCGGGAGCAAATCGAGACAACTCGCAAAACATTCTGTCGTACTCCGTCACAGTCATCTTCCCTTGCTTCAGATGGTAGAACTCATTCTCCTTTTTCTTTCTGTAGCTCTTGGGAATATACTTATCGTAAATCCCTGCCTTAAACTGTTCCCAAGTTAAATTCCCCAGCTGGTGGGCCGTCATGGATTTCTGTCTTGCCTCCCACCAGAAATCGGCAGGTCCAGATAGTTGGAATGCTACTCAGTCGTTCATTATCAGTGCACCTAAGAAACTTAAAGATGCGTTCCATAGCTCGCACCCAAATCTCTACTTCAGCTGGATCCCCAGTTCCATTAAACACGGGTGGGTTCTGTCTCAAGGACAATTCCTCGATCCTCCGCTCATGCAGTGGAGGTGGAGGAGGTGGAGGTGGAGGTGGAGGTGGTGCTTCTTCCCTTTCCTCCTCAGATCCCCCTTCGGATTCCTCCTCTTGCTGTTCACTTACCGAATCCTCACTTTCATCTTGCGGTTCTTCTTCCTCAGGAGTCGGTTCCCTCATGCGATTCTTTGGTGGCCTACCACGCCCTCTCGGAAATACGACCTGCCTCTTCGGTGCCATTTTGCTACACGAATAAAGAACTTATTAGCTTACTGCGTAATCTCTAACGCGGTGGCCTCATTCTTACAGTCATAACTCATATAAGTTCTCAAGATTCGATTCTCAGTATATCATAGGCTACCGTTGTAGTGTTATGACTCTTGTTTAAGATATATATTCTGAAACATACTAATAACACTCACATATATGTATATATAGTGAAAATTGCCTCGGAGAGGACCTTCATACATCAATAATACCTTATCTACGATGTTCACCACTAGGGGTAACATCTTCAAAAGAACTACATAAACGTAATATCATAGTCTCGTGACTTGTCTCATAGAGATCACGTCTACGGCTAATTACTACTAAACTGAATACTTAAACCCAGGACGGTCATCTAAAGATCCGTTACTGGCTAGTACATAGAGATCATACTACATTCTTAACAATCTAAGTCAGATCACTCAGAGCTTAATCCGGACTCTGCCTCAGACTCCTCCAACATAACGTGGTCGTTCTGTTCTTCCTCATCCGGGTCCTCAATAGGATCCTCCTCCTCGGATCCTGCATCCTCGATGTCCACGACTGGATCCTCTTCAGGATCTTCCTCGAGATCTTCCTCAGGCTCTTCTACTGGCTCAACCACGTGCTCATCCACGTGTTCTAATTCCGCCATCCCGTGTCGAAACTCAGCCTGTAGGTCGTCAAACTCATACATCCTCCTCAATGCAGCCTCTGGGTCTAGGGACGACTCCCTAGACGAGTCAGAAAACTGAGACTCTCGTATAAACTCGTCCATCCTGTCTGAAAGGCGAGTAATCGTAGCACGAATAAGTGCCATCCTGGTTTCCCTAGAGCAAGGAGCTTGGGCAAGGGGCTCCGGCTCTGGCTCGGGAAGTCCCTCAACTTCGGGCTCTGCAATTACGAGGGCTTTCCCTCGAATCTGTCTCATATGGCGGTCCTCAGCAGAGTTGCGAGTAGAGCCTTCCTCTTCTGGCAGTGGTGGGTGCTGAGGTGCGGGTGCAACCGGGACCGCAGATGGCCCTACAACCTCCAGGTCTCCGGGACGGACATAGGGTCCCGTCGGTGCCTGCTCGAAAACACTAAAGCGGTACTGAAGAGTGCCAACGAACCTGGGTAGGTCACCAACCAAGTCGTGGTGGGGCTCAGCCTGAAAAGTAAAGTCCCGAACCATGTCCCGGGCCCAACCTTGCCAACTTGGTGGCAGCAGCTCGATCAATCTTATGATCCCGTCATAGCCCATAACTCCGTGGGCGTGAGCCTCGCTCCAGTGACGGTGGTAGTGGGACAAGAACTCACCAAGGTTATCTCCGTAACACGGCCTGTACCTCTGGTAGGCCCGGATCACCTCTTCTGGTGTGGCTCTAGCGTGTACTCTCTTTCTAGCGGTAATCTTGATGTTAGCCATCTATAGGAAATGAAGGTATTGGTTAAGCTCTAATCAATTATGATTCATGCTAATAAACTATTAGCTAACAAGTGTTATTACACCATTATACTTTATTGTACCTTCCTTTAACTATTCTTAAACTATCAACATAATACGTTCTCTTTCACTCAAGATGTGGTACATCAATGAGTTAATGGTGGTCTTATCGTTATTGTGCCACAATTTTGTTTACTAAATCATTTGATTTTCTATGCCGTCATTTAGACTTGCATCATTTAATGCCTTGAAGCGTCGTCAAAGGCTAAGCCCATGTCATTTTGATTGATGACATTATCTTCCCCGCACATCCTTGCACTTGTGCTCTTCCTTGACATCTTCCCTTCGTTTCTAACTATTGAGAAGGAAGTTCGTTCCCTCAAAATATAAATCTCGACATAAGAAGAGATATCTAGCTGAGCAAGCTATGTTCTTGTAAAAGGCATATTCTCATTCTATGTGATCATGCATCAACTATAGTTCATTCTAGATTCTGAAAAGCCATATACTTCTCGCATTTCTTCATAACCTTACCTATCTTCGTTGAGCATGGTGTAGTGAAGTGCTGAGATTTTGTTGTCTTGACTCAATTAGTCTAGTGATTCGAACTAGACTAGACTCTGAAAAAGACTCTCGGGTTTAGAGCAACGAATGCTCTGATACCACTCTGTCACGACCGGACTTTGCTAAGGATAGCTAAACCGGGGAACCGCGACTAGGGATGGGAATTAAGAAGAGGGAAAGAAAGGGGTAATGAAATAAACGTGGAACATGACTCATAATGATACTAGAACATTGCATAGACGTCAAGTTTCGGCTCAAGGCCCAAAGAGAATACAAGAGTATTTGTCTTAACCATTACATAGACTGAAATAGTGCATAAATAGCACTTGAATGATAACATAAGAGTGTACGCAGCGGAATGAGTACGTGAATACATGTATGAAGACATGTATTACCGAGAGTCCTATCTATTACATAAACAAGACACAAAATAGCTCTGCTCGTCACTTCACCTCACCTTGCTCAACCTGCACATTTAGAAATACATGCAGGGCTGAGTACAGAGTACTCAGTGGGCACATTGCCGAAAACTATACAATATAATTGTACATGCCATCATAAGTGAAACATAGGGGTTTTACTGAAAAGAACTCATGCTTACTAAAACAGTTCTTGTGATCTAAAAGTGCCTGCAGGGCTAAGTTCTTTCGTAATCTACCATATCTGAAACTGTGGTGTCGAGGAGGTGGCCACCTCACACGACACCTGACCGGCCAACCCTGAAGATGACTCACGGTCCTGTGTACACTAGTCCGAGCAAGATAGAAATCCCGACAAGGACCCGAATTCGATTAACATAAATTGGCGAAGCCAATACAGATAGGTGTCATACACAAAACAAAATGTTTATGGCATGACAACATTTGAAAATAAGCATTTTCATCTAAGCATTCTATAACTTTACTTGTATAAGAAAGCCCACCTTGATTAACATAAAATAGAGCTAGCCTTACTGAATTCGCATCGTTCGCCTTCCGGTCGACTCCCGCCTAAACATAAATGAAATTATAAGAATTTTCATTCTTATAAAGCTCCATAAATTCTATTAAGAATTTATATTCTATTATTTTAATCTTATTCCTCTCATTTCGGCTTTCGTTCCGTTAATTATGTCGTAAGACTATTAATCGGAATTAATAAATTACACGACTAAGGGTAGTCGTAAATTGTTCTTATATACTTCAATTAATTATTTTAATTGAAGTACAATAATTAGATTAAACTTGGAAAATAATCAACCAAGATTTTATTAAAATCTTAAGTTAAATAACATAAGACTTATCATATAAGTCGATAATTTATCGAACTTCGAGCAATGATTCGAATTGATCGAACCAAATTAAATAAATTAGATCTTTAAGTCTTGGTGTCTTACGTCTCTCGTTTCGTAATTATTGGAATTAAATAGACAAATAAAACGAACCCAACGCGAATCGGGTCGAATCAATAAAATAGCCCGGCCCAATCTCAAGCCCAACCCACTGCCCCAGACCCGACCCGACCCAGCCCAGCCCAGCCCATTAATTATTAAAAAATATTCTCCCACTCTTCCTCAAGCTTGCACCCGACAGTACACCATGCATGCACAGTGCATACACAACCCAGCACCATGCACAGCAGCCCCACCCAACTCTCACGCTCTCTTCACTCTCGCCTGCCCTCGCCTTGCTTGCCTTCCCTCTTGCTAGCGAGCTCGCTTCATCCCTCTCGCTTCAGCCTTCTCTCTTAAGCGAATGGCTAGCCCGCTTCAACTTTCTCTCTCAAGCGAACGGCTAGCTCGCTTAAGCTTTCTCTCTCTTCCCTCTCGCTCGCTGCCGACGGCGAGCTTCAGCCCTCACCTCCTCAAGCGACTCGCTTGAGCTTCGCCTTTCAAGCGGCTCGCTTAAGCTCCGTCTCTCAAGCGGCTCGCTTAAGCTTCATCTCTCAAGCTCTCGCTTGAGCTTCGCATCTCAAGCTCACGCTTGAGCTTTGCCTCTCAAGCTCCAGCTTGAGCTTCGTCTCCCAAGCTCCCGCTTGAGCTTCGCTTCTCAAGCTCCCGCTTGAGCTTCGTCTCCCAAGCTCCCGCTTGAGCTTCGCCTCTCAAGCTCTCGCTTGAACTTCGCTTCTCAAGCTCTCGCTTGAGCTTCGTCTCCCAAGCTCCCGCTTGAGCTTCGTCTCCCAAGCTCTCGCTTGAGCTTCGGCCTTCACCTCTCAAGCATTCTCCTTTCCCTTGCTTCTGCCAGCGATGCTCTCGCCGACGGCGAGAGCTCCGGCCATCTCCTCCTTTTCTCTTCTTTGCCGACGAGCACCATCGTTACATCGACATCGTCCAGCTGCTGCTGCAGTTCCCTTTCTTCTTCCTCCTTCTCCCTTCTTTCTTTCTATTCTCCCGTCCTTTCCACCTCTCTAACACCCATTCTCTCTCTACTTTCAGATTTCGCGACAACGGCTATTGCCGTCGCCGGAATGTCGCCGCTGCAGGCTGTCCCGGGCCGCCTCTGCTGCCCGGTTTAACCTCAACTCCGGCTCATCTCAACGTCGAGGTCGAGGCTTCGACGGAGGTTCGTTTCTCTCCATAATAAAGTATATATATATATATACATATATTTTTGGGGTTTCTGTTCTTTCTTTTACGTAATCTTTCTTGCAATAACATAAGAATTTCCAGATTTTATAAATAAGAAATTATCAAATATGGGTGTTATCATCCTTTATTCTTTTCACTTCCGAGGAAGTTCGGATATATACATTCATGCTTCGTTTTATCATATGAATATTTTCATACATACATACTTAAGCTTCACCTAACTTTTATGGAATCAAGCTTGGTGATTTATACTAAAATTGCATGCTCGAAGAGATGAAGTTCTTAGGATAATACAAAAGAAATTGACTTACTACGGAAAAGGGTTTTCGAGGAAGTCGGACGGGAAAGAGTGGACGGAAATGGAGCTCGATGCTTCTTCTCTCCTTGTTGACGGTCCTCTTCTTCGCAACCTCCGTTCACCGAGAATTTGCTTATTCACTCTCGTAGGGAAGGAGATGAATGGTAATAGATGATGTGAAGGGAAGTAAAGAGTGAGTAATGGTTTTACTGCCAACCTTCTAATCAAGTAAAACCTTTTGACTATTGGGGAATTAAAGAATGTGGTTGGGGTGATGGTGGTTGAGGAAGTGTGGTTACGTAAGTGATTCATTAGCCCACAAAACATTAACTCTCTTGTGCACTTTAATGACCATCATTAAAGTGCACAAATTTCTATGAAACAGACTTGTCCCAAAATCCCGAATTTTGCAACGGCTTATCGATTCGATAATTATTCCCGTTCGAAATAAATTCTAATTTATTTCTATAACATTCGTAATTAACTAAATAAAGCGATTATCACTAAATCGATAACGTATCATAATACGAGCATTTACTCGTAATTAAATATAACTACTTAGTTTAATACTAACGAAAATGCGGGCCATTACATTAAACGAGTTAGATATGGCCAAAACGGTGAGGGCGCGACGGAATCTGGGTCGAACGGGGAGGACAACAGGCAAAAAAGCCCATATCTCATTCGTTATCATCCGGATCCATTTCATTCTTTCACCGCATGAAATTTTATTCCAAGAGCTATAATTATGGATCCCCGGCGGTGCAAAATCTGACTCTCCCCGGAGGGCCGAAAAAATGAGATTTCGCCCTAGTGGTACCCCTTAGAGTTTTGGTCAAAAACGCTCCGGATTGAGATCTAAATTTTATTACCCTAAATCTTCCCATTGATGTTTTGGAATGGTATATGATGAATTTTGCATCATTCTAGCTCCTATATAGAGGCTAGATTGTACGATTAATCCGAAAAATGAGAAACCGCTTAAGGTGCCCATTTTGGATTTTATTTTCTCCCAGTAAACACCGTCAAATACAAAATTTCACAAGTCCATATCGTATTCTTCCGAATGAGCTTTCTAGGGGATTCAAAATTGGGTCATTCGGATCTAAAACGAGTTAGATATGGCCAAAAGGGTGAGGGCGCGACGGATTCTGGGTCGAACGGGGAGGGCAGCAGGCAAAAAGGACCATATCTCATTCGTTATCGTCCGGATCCATTTAATTCTTTCACGTCGTGCAATTTTATTCCAAGAGCTATAATTATAGACCCCCGGAGGTGCAAAATCCGACGCTCCCCGGAGCGCCGAAAAAATGAGATTTCGCCCTAGTGGTACCCCTTAGAGTTTTGGTCAAAAACGCTCCGGAATGAGATCTAAATTTTATTATTCTAAATCTTCCCATTGATGTTTTGGAGCGGTATATGATGAATATTGCATCATTCTAGCTCCTATTCGAGGCTAGATTGTACGATTACTCCGAAAAATGTGAAACCGCTTAAGGTGCCCATTTTTGATTCTATTTTCACCCAGTAAACTCCGTCAAATACAAAATTTTGCAAGTCCATATCGTAGCCTTCCGAATGAGTTTTCTAGGGGTTTCAAAATCGGGTCATTCGGATCTAAAACGAGTTAGATATGGCCAAACGGGTGAGGGCGCGACGGAATCTGGGTCGAACGGGGAGGGCAGCAGGCAAAAAGGCCCATATCTCATTCGTTATCGTCCGGATCCATTTCATTCTTTCACGTCGTGCCATTTTATTCCAAGAGCTATAATTATGGACCCCCGGAGGTGCAAAATCCGACGCTCCCCGGAGAGCTGAAAAAATGAGATTTTGCCCTAGTGGTCCCCTTAGAGTTTTGGTAAAAAACGCTCCGGAATGAGATCTAAATTTGATTAATCCAATTCTTCCCATTGATGTTTTGGAGCGGCATATGATGAATTTTGCATCATTCTAGCTCCTATATAGAGGCTAGATTGTACGATTACTCCGAAAAATGAGAAACCGCTTAAGGTGCCCATTTTGGATTCTATTTTCACCTAGTAAACACCGTCAAATACAAATTTTGCAAGTCCATATCGTATCCTTCCGAATGATCTTTCTAGGGGATTCAAAATTGGGTCATTCGGATCTAAACCGAGTTAGATATGGCCAAAAGGGTGAGTGCGCGACGGATTCTGGGTCGAACGGGGAGGGCAGCAGGCAAAAAGGCCCATATCTCATTCGTTATCGTCCGGATCCATTTAATTCTTTCACGTCGTGCAATTTTATTCCAAGAGCTATAATTATGGACCCCCGGAGGTGCAAAATCCGAAGCTCACCGGAGCGCCGAAAAAATGAGATTTCGCCCTAGTGGTACCCCTTAGAGTTTTGGTCAAAAACGCTACGGAATGAGATCTAAATTTTATTATTCTAAATCTTTCCATTGATGTTTTGGAGCGGTATATGATTAATTTTGCATCATTCTTGCTCCTATATAGAGGCTAGATTGTACGATTACTCCGAAAAATGAGAAACCGCTTAAGGTGCCCATTTTGGATTCTATTTTCACCCAGTAAACACTGTCAAATACAAAATTTCGCAAGTGCATATCGTAGCCTTCCGAATGAGCTTTCTAGGGGTGTCAAAATCGGGTCATTCGGATCTAAAACGAGTTAGATATGGCCAAAAGGGTGAGGGCGCGACGGAATCTGGGTCGAACGGGGAGAGCAACAGGCAAAAAGGCCCATATCTCATTCGTTATCGTCCGGATCCATTTCATTCTTTCACGTCGTGCCATTTTATTCCAAGAGCTATAATTATGGACCCCCGGAGGTGCAAAATCCGACGCTCCCCGGAGAGCTGAAAAAATGAAATTTCGCCCTAGTGGTACACCTTAGTGTTTTGGTCAAAAACGCTCCGGAATCTAAATTTTATTATTCTAATCTTCCCATTGATGTTTTGGAGCGGTATATGATGAATTTTGCATAATTCTAGCTCCTATATCGAGCTAGATTGTACGATTACTCCGGAAAATGAGAAACCGCTTAAGGTGCCCAATATGGATTCTATTTTCACCTGGTAAACACCTACAAATGCCAAATTTCGCAATTACATATCGTATCCTTCCGAATGATCTTTCTAGGGGATTCAAAATTGGGTCATTCGGATCTAAACCGAGTTAGATATGGCCAAAAGGGTGAGTGCGCGACGGATTCTGGGTCGAACGGGGAGGGCAGCAGGCAAAAAGGCCCATATCTCATTCGTTATCGTCCGGATCCATTTAATTCATTCATGTCGTGCAATTTTATTCCTAGAGCTATAATTATGGACCCCCGGAGGTGCAAAATCCGACGCTCCCCGGAGCGCCGAAAAAATGAGATTTCGCCCTAGTGGTAACCCTTAGAGTTTTGGTCAAAAACGCTACGGAATGAGATCTAAATTTTATTATTCTAATCCTTCCCATTGATGTTTTGGAGTGGTATATGATGAATTTTGCATCATTCTAGCTCCTATATAGAGGCTAGATTGTACGATTACTCCGGAAAATGAGAAACCGCTTAAGGTGCCCATTTCGGATTCTATTTTCACCCAGTAAACACCGTCAAATACCAAATTTTGCAATTCCATATCGTAGCCTTTCGAATGAGCTTTCTAGGGGTTTAAAAATCGGGTCATTCGGATATAAAACGAGTTAGATATGGCCAAAACGGTGAGGGCGCGACGGAATCTGGGACGAACAGGGAGGGCAGCAGGTAAAAAGGCCCATATCTCATTCGTTATCGTCCGCACCCATTTAATTCTTTCAGGTCATGCAATTTTATTCCAAGAGCTATAATTATGGATCCCCGGCGGTGCAAAATTCGACGCTCCCCGGAGCGCCGAAAAAATGAGATTTCGCCCTAGTGGTACCCCTTAGAGTTTTGGGCAAAAACGCTACGGAATGAGATCTAAATTTTATTATTCTAAATCTTCCCATTGATTTTTGGAGCGGCATATGATGAATTTTGCATCATTCTAGCTCCTATATAGAGGCTAGATTGTACGATTACTCCGGAAAATGAGAAACCGCTTAAGGTGCCCATTTTGGATTCTATTTTCACCCAGTAAACACTGTCAAATAAAAAATTTCGCAAGTCCATATTGTAGCCTTCCGAATGAGCTTTCTAGGGGTTTAAATCGGGTCTTTCGGATCTAAAAACGAGTTAGATATGGCCAAAAGGGTGAGGGCGCGACGGAATATGGGTCGAACGGGGTGGGCAGCAGGCAAAAAGGCCCATATCTCATTCGTTATCGTACGGATCCATTTAATTCTTTCCCGTCGTGCAATTTTATTCCAAGAGCTATAATTATGGACCCCCGGAAGTGCAAAATCCGACGCTCCCCGGAGCGCCGAAAAAATGAGATTTCGCCCTAGTGGTACCCCTTAGAGTTTTGGTCAAAAACGCTACGGAATGAGATCTAAATTTTATTATTCTAAATCTTCCCATTCATGTTTTGGAGCGGTATATGATTAATTTTGCATCATTCTAGCTTCTATGTAGAGGCTAGATTGTACGATTACTCCGGAAAATGAGAAACCGCTTAAGGTGCCCATTTTGGATTTTATTTTCACCCAGTAAACACCGTCAAATACCAAATTTCGCAAGTCCATATCATAGCCTTTCGAATGAGCTTTCTAGGGGTTTAAAAATCGGGTCATTCGGATATAAAACGAGTTAGATATGGCCAAAACGGTGAGGGCGCGACGGAATCTGGGTCGAACAGGGAGGGCAGCAGGCAAAAAGGCCCATATCTCATTCGTTATCGTACGAATCCATTTAATTCTTTCATGTCATGCAATTTTATCCCAAGAGCTATAATTATGGATCCCTGGCGGTGCAAAATTCGACGCTACCCCGGAGTGCCGAAAAAATGAGATTTCGCCCTAGTGGTATCCCTTAGAGTTTTGGTCAAAAACGCTACGGAATGAGATCTAAATTTTATTATTCTAAATCTTCCCATTCATGTTTTGGAGCGGTATATGATGAATTTTGCATCATTCTAGCTCCTATATAGAGGCTAGATTGTACGATTACTCCGAAAAATGAGAAACCGGTTAAGGTGCCCATTTTGGATTTTATTTTCACCCAGTAAACACCGTCAAATACCAAATTTCGCAAGTCCATATCGTAGCCTTTCGAATGAGCTTTCTAGGGGTTTAAAAATCGGGTCATTCGGATATAAAACGATTTAGATATGGCCAAAACGGTGAGGGCGCGACGGAATCTGGGTCGAACAGGGAGGGCAGCAGGCAAAAAGGCCCATATCTCATTCGTTATCGTACGAATCCATTTAATTCTTTCATGTCATGCAATTTTATCCCAAGAGCTATAATTATGGATCCCCGGCGGTGCAAAATTCGACGCTTCCCGGAGTGCCGAAAAAATGAGATTTCGCCCTAGTGGTACCCCTTAGAGTTTTGGTAAAAAACGCTCCAGATTGAGATCTAAATTTTATTATTCTAAATCTTCCCATTGATGTTTTGGAGCGGTATATGATGAATTTTGCATCATTCTAGCTCCTATCACTACTACAAAAATGCACATAGATGACACTTCATAGATGACGGTTTTTTAGGGAAAACGTCATCTATGTGCGCACATATTGTATACATGACAGTTTTTGAAATAACTGTCATCTATGTGAATCTATACATGACGCTTCATTTAGAAACGTCATCTATGTGCATCTATACACAACAGTTCATTTAGAAACGTCATCTATGTGAGTTTATTTTTGCTTGATTATTTATTAATTTATTTTTGTTTTGTATTTTTTATTCCCTTACATATATTACCTATTGCTAATTCAAAAGATTGACAAATAATATTAAGGGGAAAACTATAATTTATTTTTTAATTTATTTTTGTTTTGTATTTAGGATTTATCATTCTACTCCCAAAAACTAGACTTTAAATTAATTATACGTAGATAAAACTTGCTTCATTTAAAAAAATTAGTATGGATTATAAAGTTGAATCGAAATTGAGCATTAATTGAGAAATCGAATTGATATTTCGATTTGTATTTTTCTTTAAAAAATTAAATATAAAATTTGACCAAGTTTAAAATGTTGAAACGTAATTGTGATGGTGGAATGATGTACAGTAGTTTTTTTGGAGAAATTATAAGTGAAATCTCTAATATACTAATATTAAATTAATATTAATATTAATATATCCAGTTTTTTTATGTATAGATGAGTGGCGAAGCCCTATTTTCTCAGATTTATCAGATTTCACAGACCAAATTCAGCAACACGCCCCATCACCGCCGATTCCGTCCCGGCTATGCCTTGTTCGCTACCGCTCGCCGCTTCTCTCCGCCTCTCATCCACAGCGAGAACCTCTTTTCCTCTTACTTTTCTCGCTTTAGTTTCTACTCCGGCGAAATTCAGTGTGAAATCGGAGATGCCGTTTTCAGGCCGGTGAATTGTCGGCGGAGGTCTAAATCAATCTGTGAGTAAAATCTCTTGCAATTTTCCTTTCCATTTTGTTAAAGATATCTGCTAAATCGGACAAATAAGGGTTCACTGATGCCCGCTTCATTCGTGATTCATGTAGGGATCTTCCTTTGTTGAGCTATTTGTTCTGAGCTACCGAGTTCTTCGCCAGGCTGCTCTTGTTCTGCTGCCTTTGTTTCTGAGAAAGAGGACTCTCTTGCCATAATCTGAATTTGTCATAGGTATACAGTCTAGTTTGATTGAGTGAAATGCTTTCTTTACTGAGTAGTTTATCTGGGTAAGCCTGGTGTCGAAAGAGTTCGTAAAGTAGAGGCGCTGAAAGAAGTCCGAGTAATTGCTTGCTAATGGGATTCTATAGTTTCTACTTTCTAAGGGTTCGGGGCTACTATGCTTTTATTTAAAGTGTCCAAAAACGTGCTTGCTTCCTTAAGTAATGGTTTTAGTGAAATCAGAAACTTGCATTTTGGTAGCTTAATTTTGTAAATTGCAATTCTTTGGTTTGAAGTGAATTGGCCTCTGCACATTTTAGTTGCTAATTAGAGTCGTTGAGTGCATTCACGTTTTCTTGTGTACTTCAAATATTGTCGATGATTTTATGATTATTATTGAATGGAGGATGTATTAAAGTAGTTGCCTTTTTTTTTCGGGATGCCGAGTACAGGAAAATGGTGGAAAAATTGTATAAGCTATTGTTGTTGTGACATTAATATGGCTTGGGTGAAGACAAATTTCACATTCTCTCATACTGGGATATCCTACTTTGGATCAGTTTAGCTTCCTACTTTGGATCATTTTAGCTTTACTATGGCTTGGGTGAAGACAAATTTCACATTCTCTCGTACTGGGATATCCTTAGCTTTTCTCTGAATTAGTTTCTTATTAACTCATTATGCCATATCAATGATGATGATCTATTGTTTTTGTGACATTAATATTGATTAAGTCTGCTTTGGATAGTTTTATTGTACTCTGCTTATATTCATTTGATGCTAGTCATGACTTCCAAATCTGTTTCGTTTGGGACCCTGCTTAGTTCTGTGTATAACTTTATATGCATTTGATCTATCCGAGTTTTCTCTTAGGTACAAGCATTTCTATTTCAGTAAGGTACGATTTGATGTTGCTGATTAAGAGAACCTCCCTTATTTTTACAGAATTAGCTTGCACGAGACTTATGTGAGAGATTATTTGGAAAAAGGAGAACTGGTTCATGCCTCTTCAGTCTTCCTGTTGAACAATGAAGTAATGCAAGTCAATTTTATTCCAAAAGCCGCAAGTACTTATATTTATACATTTTGGCTCCTCTAATGCTTACAGCTGAGATGGTTTTTATTAGTTAGAAGCTTCACTATCTTTAGTCCCTCTGATGAGGTATACTTTATTCTGCATATTTCAATTGAAAAATAATAAATGGATATTATACTTATATTAGTAGAATTCATTACTTTTTAGGAAACTCGTTTTGCTGACTACTATGCTTAGTCTTACACTATACTTTCAAGCAATTCTAGTTCTCTATTTTTCCAAGTTAAGTGATAGTTACGGTTCTTATAGGCTGTCAATCTTAGGAACTATAAACTGAGATGATCATGTTTGACATATGGGCTTTCTAGCAATCTCATTTCAGGTCTTATGAATCCACGATCCCAAATTAGAATGTCTTAATACTCAATAGTTGATTTTTTCCCTTCAGGAAAGGCTAAGATTCAGAAGATGGCACATGACCTAAGAGTCAATCACGAATTGCTTGAGTCAGCAATGAATGTGGTAAATTAGAAATATATGTTTATATATTTTCAATTGATGTAGAAACTTGTAGCTGGTAGTTTGGTGTCTCTTACAGCTTTTTCTCTTCTAAAGTTGTCACTGGGTGTCAAATTTTACCAATTATTGATGTTAGTATGTTACTCATATTGAAATTATGCCGGTGTTTTACTTATAATAGTATGCATATTTTTATTTATGATATTATCTTGAATATTGGTGCATAGTGTCCTTTATGCTATAGTTATCACTCTGTTTTTGCTGGGAGGGCTTTATCATTGAAACCAATTGTAGCATCATGTCTTATATGATACTATAAGTAGTTGTCCATCGAAATTATCTCCATTTGTTTATCATTTAGTTAGAGATTTTTATATATATCCTTCCACATATATTCTTTCTTTTGGTGACAGATATGACGAAGTAAGATTTTGTTAGAGATGAAGATGGTGAATAAGAGCTTTTGCTCAGATTGTGACAGATAAGGTGTATTTGTTTCAGGGTTGTATACAGGTGATTTGAGTAGTGTACACTCTTGAAAAAGTTTATGAATTTAACTCAAAAAGCTACTTTGTTGCATGTTTTTTTATGATCATTTTTTTTAATCATATGAAGGTTAGTGATCATATTATCTTCTATGCAATTTGTGCAGATACAAGAACATTAATTATTTTATTACTCTTCTTTGTTATGATATATTGTTTGATCATTTACAAATTTGGTTTTTTTTTCGACTTTTGTGCAGGAGCATTTGTAGCTGCGCACTTCTCAACTCACGGTTTAGTGTGATGGCTCAAATATGGTAGTATTTGTCTATAGCTAAGTCAAATGACATAATTTGGGTTATAGTGTATTAGATTTGTTAGTTTAGGTGGAGTTGATGCATTTTTGTAAATTTACTGGGTATTTTGTTTTTATATATGATTGTGTATAGTTAGCAAGTAAAATCATTTATTTATGATTGTGTATGATTTAAATACAAATAAAAAAATCAATTGTAAAAAATAAAAATACATATTGGTTAAAATGGCTTGGAGTAGATGACGGTTCACACAAAAATCTGTCATCTATAATGGCTACAGATGACAGTAATTTATAGTATAGATGGCAGTTTCAGACCGTCATTTATTTAGAGTATAGATGACGGTTTGTAACTGTCATGTATTGTACCCACTATAGATTAACCGTCATCTATGTGCGTTTTTTGTAGTAGTGTATATAGAGGCTAGATTGTACGATTATTCCGGAAAATGAGAAACCGCTTAAGGTGCCCATTTCGGATTCTAATTTCACCCAGTAAACACCATCAAATACCAAATTTTGCAAGTCCATATCGTAGCCTTCCGAATGAGCTTTCTAGGGGTTTCAAAATCGATTCATTCGGATCTAAAACGAGTTAGATATGGCCAAAATGGTGAGGGCGCGATGGAATCTGGGTCGAACGGGGAGGGCAACAGGCAAAAAGGCCATATCTCATTCGTTATCGTCCGAATCCATTTAATTCTTTCACGTCATGAAATTTTATTCCAAGAGCTATAATTATGGATCCCCGGCGGTGCAAAATCCGACGCTCCCCGGAGCGCCGAAAAAATGAGATTTCGCCCTAGTGGTACCCCCTTAGAGTTTTGGTCAAAAACGCTACGGAATGAGATCTAAATTTTATTATTCTAAATTTTCACATTGATGTTTTGGAGCGGTATATGATGAATTTTGCATCATTCTAGCTCCTATATAGAGGCTAGATTGTACGATTACTCCGGAAAACGAGAAACCGCTTAAGGTGCTGGATTCTACTTTCACCCAGTAAACACCGTCATATACAAAATTTCGCAAGTCCATATCGTAGCCTTCCGAATGAGCTTTCTAGGGGTTTCAAAATCGGGTCATTCGGATCTAAAACGAGTTAGATATGGCCAAAAGGGTGAGGGGCGCGACGGAATCTAGGTCGAACGGGGAGGCAGCAGGCAAAAAGGCCCATATCTCATTCGTTATCGTCCGAATCCATTTAATTCTTTCACGTCATGCAATTTTATTCCAAGAGCAATAATTATGGATCCCCGACGGTGCAAAATCCGACGCTCCCCGGAGGGCTGAAAAAATGAGATTTCGCCCTAGTGGTACCCCTAAGAGTTATGGTAAAAAACGCTCCGGATTGAGATCTAAATTTTATTATTCTAAATCTTCCCATTGATGTTTTGGAGCGGTATATGATGAATTTTGCATCATTCTAGCTCCTATATAGAGGCTAGATTGTACGATTACTCCGGAAAAATGAGAAACCGCTTAAGGTGCCCATTTTGGATTCTATTTTCACCCAGTAAACACCGTCAAATAAAAAATTTCGCAAGTCCATATTGTAGCCTTCCGAATGAGCTTTCTAGGGGTTTAAAAATCGGGTCATTCGGATCTAAAACGAGTTAGCTATGGCCAATAGGGTGAGGGCGCGACGGAATCTGGGTCGAACGGGGAGGGCAGCAGGCGAAAAGGCCCATATCTCATTCGTTATCGTCCGGATCCATTTAATTCTTTCACGTCATGCAATTTTATTCCAAGAGCTATAATTATGGATCCCCGGCGGTGCAAAATCCGACGCTCCCCGGAGGGCCGAAAAAATGAGATTTTCGCCCTAGTGGTACCCCTTAGAGTTTTTGGTCAAAAACGCTCCGGATTGAGATCTAAATTTTATTATTCTAAATTTTCCCATTGATGTTTTGGAGCGGTATATGATGAATTTTGCATCATTCTAGCTCCTATATAGAGGCTAGATTGTACGATTACTCCGGAAAAATGAGAAACCGCTTAAGGTGCCCATTTTGGATTATTTTCACCCAGTAAACACCGTCAAATAAAAAATT